>OMNZ01085847.1:9563-27623 GCA_900303255.1 Lesueurigobius sanzi
CGCAACACCCCCCCCCCCCCCCCCCCCCCCTTCCATGTTTCCTTTGGGGATATATTCGGATTCTCGTCTTGCTTCTGGTGGGTGCGTCGGATCATTGCAGTATATCACTGGGACTGTGCCCGAGTCGTGGCTGTGCCCATAAATTGCTCTGACATTTCCTCTTTCTCTAGCAGGGCTGTCAGAGCGATATCTTAATCCCTCATCTCATAAATCAGCCGGGAAAATCAAAAGTGATCTTTACATGTGCCGCTTGGTATAGCTCCTAATTAAGTTCATGATGAGTTCAGCAATAACTCCAAACCAGCTCATTAAAGTTCCAAATCAGCCAGGGATGTTTGCAGGATAGTGTTGTCGAATGAAATGTGAGAATGGTGGCGACTTGTCAAAACAGTGGCAGCGTCGGGTGCCATACGCCGTGATGATAACAACAAACAATAAACTCCTGAGTCAGCCCCATTTATAGGCTAAACAAGCTTTCCAATGAGAGGAACACAAGACAGGGAGTAATTACTATGTCATTTCAGTTTTCAGTTTATTGAAGTTTTGTTCAGACATCTTCGACTTTATAATGTCTGAACGGGATTAAGCAGACGCCTAGATCTGTATATTTACCCATTTGCGCTGTTGCTTTGTGTTAAATTTGTTTTGTATTTCCGTGTCCTTAGAGTTTAATAATCTTTTTCGCTCATCCCCTCTGCATCT
Source organism: Lesueurigobius sanzi (assembly GCA_900303255.1). Taxonomy (NCBI): domain Eukaryota; kingdom Metazoa; phylum Chordata; class Actinopteri; order Gobiiformes; family Gobiidae; genus Lesueurigobius; species Lesueurigobius sanzi. Next base: position 10,266 of record OMNZ01085847.1, read on the forward strand.
TTCTAATCTTTCTACTGATCTTTAAGAAGATTAGAGAAAAAATAGAAATAGATGGCAATGCTTTACGGCACAACTCTTGTCGTATACAGTATATTATACAAAAGCAACCACAGAAGGAAACAAATATTCACTGCCATAGCCATTTTTTTGTCTCCAATCAGCAATTATGTTTATTATTAACATTTTTTTCTGAATTATCCAAATTTTAACCCCAATAACAGAAATGCAATGTTGCTTAGCGTTTGTTTGTTTTTTTGAAGATGTTACAGTATGTCCTTTAACCCCTTCTAGTCTTGGGCCTTTTTTCTTGAAAATGCTATGGTATATGTATTTATTGAGGTTTTTCCCAGCATCTGGAAGGTGTACATGGCTCATCTTGGTAGCAAATAAAAGGTTGGACCCTGGGGCTTACTGCTGGAGCAAAAATATACTGGTTGATGCTGAAATGGAAAAATCTAAGCCTAAATCTAAAAAACAATCAATCAATCAATTTATTTTTGTAACACCGAATGTCACAACAGGAGTCGGTATGGGCAAAAACAAATCGATATCAGACATCAAGCCTGTGAGGATTGGATAGATATTCTCGAATGTTTCATAGATCTCTGCTCGCACCTTTACTATTACAATTAAAAACCAAATAATCCTCTGGAACAAAACATTTTTGTTATGTATCATCAAACTATTATTAATATCGAGAAATGGACATAAGCAAGTACAAACCTATGCAAAGAATTTACCAGAATCATTTAATCTAAATTGCAATTATTAGAATTCAGCTTAAAGCTTGAAAACCTTAAATCAGCCCTGGTGTCATCCTAGCACAGCGCGGTGCCCCAGCCCTGTTTGCCACTGTGTCAGGGCCAGCACCTCTGTCCTATTATATAATGCAGATCACACTTGGTTCAAGGACTTTCCGCTCCTGTTAGTTTGGTCCATAGGCACCGGCTCGCACCACTTTCAGGTGACGCATTAACAAGCTGCACAAAACCAAGTTGACTTTTCTTGCAGTGCGGTCATGAACATATTCTTAAACATTTTGTGTAAATTCTTCAGTCTTCATCTGTACTCTTCTTAAACAATGCTTTTCATGACATACTGGTCCTGGATCGACTCGGTTTGTTGCCTAAGGTTTAACTTGAGCGGTTATGAGGTAAACACATGACACTGAACATGAGAAAACTGATTATGGTTAAATCTACTTATAATAGCAAAATATCTAATATACTGTATTTTATAGTTAAGTAGGAGAAAAAGAAATTAGATCTAAGATACACTGCAAAAAGTGATCTCTTGATAAGTTAAATTTGCTTGAATTCAGAATATTTGGCCTCATTTTGACTTCCAAAGTAAAATCATCTGCCAATGGATCAAGTGTTTTTGCACTTAAAATACCAAGAAAAAAACTTTATTATCAAATTTTTAGTGCAATAAGTGTTTAAAGTGGAAACATACTCCATTGGCAGATCATTTTTGTTGACAAGTCAAATTTACTAAGAAGTTAATAGTTACTCAAATATTCAGAATTCAAGCAAATTTTATAACTTATCAAGAGATCTATATAAAGTGTGCTGTCTTTTCCAAAAGGACAAACACCTACTTTTACCACACTTTATGAACATTTCCATCTTCCTCTACAACATCCTCTAATATCATGGTCTGATTTATGCTCTCCCGGCGTCTCCCTAATGCGCTGTCATATAGTTCCCCTTCCCTTCCCTGCCTCTTGCTGACCTCAGCTGCCATACAGTGACATGTCTCTTTCTCATCCCTAGGTTGTTCACGAGATCGACACTCTGACCGGCGACCTACAGCTCGAGGAGGACGGACTGACGGACAGCTCCAAGACGGACACGCTCAACTCCAGCTCCAGCTCCACCACCACCACCGCCTCCAGTCTGGAGAAGATGAAGCTCTTCTCCGACGACTGCATTTTCAAACTCCCCAGCCCCATCGCCCCCATGCCCATGAATCCATCCGCCGTGCTGACCGTCCTGAAAAAGGCGCACCCCCCTCTACCTCCGCCCAGACTCACACCATTGCGGGCGGACGAGCACAGCACGAAAAACCTGCCTCAGCCCACTTTGATTTTATCAGGGAATATATCCAAGCCCAACGGGTCCGTGTTGCGAAACGGCGGGATATTTACTTCCAAGCCCAATCGGGATGTGTTCTCGTCGATCCCACGCTTCATCTCCGGAGACAGCGGGATTTCCGAACCGGGGCTCGTACCGACGTTACCCAGACCCATGCCTCTGCTTAGGCACGAAAAAAGCAAATGCCCCAAAGCTCCGGGTAAGGAATCTCGGGAGCGGGTGCGTTTTAGCGAAAAGGTCCAGTACCACGGATATTGCCCGGACTGCGATCTCCAATACGACGTGGTGGACGAAACTGAACTCCAACTGCAATCCGATATGAACGACCTGCGACTCAGCCCTGTCCACTGCTGCACCTCCTCCTCGCCTCCCCCGCCCCACTCCCTCCCCATGTTGGAAAACGGCTGCCTCCCAATTAGCCACAGCTTCCCCCCCGCCACGACGAACGCTCCCCTACCTTGTGTGCCTCCTCAAAAGCCCCAAAAAACAATCCTACGCAAATCGACCACCACCACAGTTTGACGACGGGCCGCGGCGCAATGTCCAGCTTAAACATCCCCGAATCATCCATCAGTGTTTTCTACTCAATGACCTGATTATCCAAACGGGGGAAAAAGGTTTGGAAGATTTTGGTGGAAGAAGCAGAAGGGGGAAGCGTTGCCATGGGCACCGAGATGCATAAACACAGATGAAGAAGCCGCAGTGAGTGTTTGTGCATGTCTGAAAGAGCTGGAGGTTGGTGGTGGTGGTGGGGGGGGGGGGTGTATTGCATAAGATCTTTACATGGTCTTCACATCTGTTTGTTTATGCGTATTTATATTTCGCTGATGTGATGTTTGCAGGCAATGAGGAGCCCATAAAAAATGCACAAGACTAGACTCTAAAAACTTGAGCGCAAACGACCCTGACAGGAGCAAAAGTTAATTGCACAGCGCCTCGGTAGAACAGCTCAGTATGTTCAGTCTCGCAAGGCGGCGACTTTCATAAACCTCTTTTACGTGTTGTGTCTGATAGCGTAGAGGTCTTTCAGTGCTTAACCTCAAGAAAAGTTTTGATAAGTTGCTTTACAATTAGTTTTTAGCAAAAGGAACTACGGACGGACAAGTAGGGGTGGGGTTATCTGGAGAAAAATTATTATCCTGATATTTTGGAGCACTTTCTTGATAAACCATCAAAAATATGCAGAAATGTGCTGCCAAACATCTTAATTTAGATCTCTGAGTCATCAAAAAGATGCAGAAGAGCAGAAAATGCCAGGAAGCCTGAATGTAGTGTGTGAGTGAGTGTTGGGGGTGGTGAGAGAGGCGCAGAGTAGCAGTCTCGCTTCTGTCAGTCTACCCCTGGGCAGCTGTGGCTACAATAGTACCTTACTGAATTTCTCCGTTGTGAGATCAATAAAGAACTATCGTATCTTATCTTACACCATGTAAAGTGTCTGAGTGTCCAGAAAAGCACTATATAAAACCAATGCATCATTATTCTACTGTATCATTATAAAGCTACAAAAACAGAAGGTGTTCCGTGTTTTATTATCATTGTGCAATAATTATAATAGAGTATGGTCATCTAAAATACTCCAGATTGCACTAAATTTCCTGGGGGAGGACCCCAGACCCCCCACATAAACATATTTTCATCTCATTATTTCAAAACTCTTGGCTGGTGACACAGGCTTGTAATACAAGTGTAAGCCATTATTATTATTTATCAGGCTACAGTCCTGTTGGGCTTTGTCCAATTTTAAAACGTTGATCAAATCAGGTGAATTTTTACAGTCGTCAGTATTATTATTATTATTTTTATTTGTTTAAACGTGCTGTCAATAATATTATCCTGTTTACTTTATATACGGCTCACAACCCAAAATGAAAAACACCCCTGTTGTAGATATGGCCCACCTCCACTGTTGAGCTGTTTGTTTTAGCACTTGGGTCCACCATTTTACCTTATTTATCAATTAAACTTTCAAATTATCAAGTTTGACACCAACAATGTTGAAATGAAAGCCTTTGGGAGTGGAACAGGTACTTTGGCTTCATGTGGTTAAAGCAAAACCTCACCATCTCTAAATTAGAGTTTAGACCGAGATAAAGTTTGTTTTTTATTTTATCCTATTTCAAGACGATTTAAATTGAAGATTCTCACTGAAGGCATTAATTTATGAATGACCACATGTGTAATTATGTTTTAAACAATAAAGGTTGGAAAAGATTCTTAAAAATAGCCACCTTTTGCTTTGTTTTGCACACTTTTGACATGTATGAGCTTCATGATATCATCGTCATCAGAAATGGTTTTCACTTCGCAGACTGTGGAAAACCATTTCTGCTCACTGCCTTATGAAGCTCATAGAGAAAATGCCAAGAATGGATACAATTTTGAAGAACTTATAATATAATATAAAACGTATTTTGATTAAATAACTTGCATAATTCCATGTTTTCATTCTTTGTTTTATGCCAGGGGTAGGCAACGTCAGGCCCAGGGTCCAAATCAGGCCCTCCAGCATAGAACCTCTGGCCCGCAAGATGATTTGGGGAAGTATTATTGAACAAATCAGCAATCAAATACCTGTTAAAGTACTCAAAAATGCAGACAATACTGTGAAGTTCTTTTACCTCTTAAACCCCAACAGGTGCCCAATTTGGGTCATATAGGGTCTAATAGGTTAAAATGTCCAGGAAAAACATCCCACACCAAACAACCATCAAATTTACTGTTTTAGCTTGATTTGAGCAGGTGTTTTTGCACTTGGAATAGGAAAATGTGTCTTATTGCACCTAAAACAAGATGCAATTTCTTATTGACCTTAAAAAATATATGATAAATAAAATTTTACTTGAAATAAAAGGAAAAAAAATCTTCCATATCTATTTTTTGCAGTGCATTAGGTCATTCAAATTTATAGAAAGTGATGCTTTACTTTGGGCTACAGTTGGGAGGCCCTTGGTGTTTTGACAATGCATCGAGCAAACTTGCCTACCCCTGTTTTATCCCTTCAAGAAACATGTCGTGTCATCGTCCTACACCACCTGTCCATGCTCAGTATGACTACAATTTAGCCGTGTCAATACAGAGCCCTTAACGCTGCTTTGTTGATGCATACATGTACAGCCAGGCGTCTCAATGTAGCACTAACCTTGCATGTTCTCCCCGTGTCTGCGTGGTTTCCCCCGGGTTCTCCGTTTTACCCTACCACCAAAATCATGTACAGTAGGTCAGAATGAATGAGAGTGAATGGTTGTCGGTGGTCGGAGAACGGCAGCCTCGCTTCCGTCACCACTGAGTATGGAGAGAATGAATAATGTCTGCTGTGTAGCGCTTGGAGAAACTTGGTAAAAAGCGCAGTACAAGTGTAAGCTATTACCCTTAATTAGCCAACTTAAACTAGTGCTGTGTTTGTCTGCACTGGGCTGCTGGGAGAACAGTAATCAATGGAGCCACAACAGCTTCACTTTTTGAAAAAGGAGCTTGTTGGAGCCGATACGCGTGAAAGAAACCAGCAACATGTTTTAAAAGATTTTAATTTGTATTAGCCCAGTACTATAAATACATCTCTGGAGCCACAACCGCATCCACCCAGATCTAGGATAAAATTTTTCCTTCATTGTCTCCCACACACTTTGTCATACTAAGTGGCTAATCAGCGACACGGTACATGCTAATCATAGTTATTAGACAATAAGAATATACAGATGTGGCCATACGTTTACATACCCTAGCAGAATATCTGGGGATGTACACTCATGCATTTCATAGAATATGACACAAAAACCTTTATTTCACTCATGGTTAGTGTTTGCGTGAAGCCATTTATTGTCAAAAAAACGTGTTTGTGTATGCTTTTCAACTAGAAACTAGCCAAATGTCCCTGATCAAAAGTTTACATATTGGGCATCTTGACACAAAGAGAGTCCTGTATTTCAGCTGAAGTGAGTTTGCTTTTGCTCCTGAATAATTTTCCTGGCAGTTGTTGAAGGTCATGTAAACGTTAGATCAGGGCCATTTGAGTAGTTTCTCACCCCTCTTCCCCCCCCCCCGGCTCCACAATCAAGGATGAGAGAAACATAATTTCAAACCATTTACGTGGTTTGACAAATAAAAATCTTGAATCTTGAATTTCTGTTTCATTATGATTTCAAAAGAGTAAACTCAGTTCTTTGACACAACCACTAGTGGAAAAAACTTGAAAAAAATGTAAACTTTTGGCCACAACTGTATATAATAAATATATGCTGTATATGTAATGTCACTTTTTGATTCATGAAGATTTAGATGAGTGTTGTAATAAAATACTTTGTCTTACGGGGATGAATTACCCAATAGCTGATTAGATTCAATAGTTGTTTTCAATCACAACATCACGGGCAGTTTAAGCAGTCTATTTTATCAATGATATTCATGTTATAAAATATATAGGGATGGGCCGATATATTTGTGGCGCAGATATTTGCATATTTTTCAAATATCGGTATCGGTCCGATATGGAAAAATTCCCTGCCAATATTTTTTTTTTTTACAGTTAAATAGTGAGTAGACAATGGACAGCAGACTGAATACACGTTCTTTTGTGTGACAATATGCATTTTGCATCAACAATTAGATGGATAAAAGTACATTTTTCTGATAGACCTGTGTAAATATTTAGCCAAAAGTTTCATTTCGCTCCACAGTTAAATGGTAAATAAATGGTCACATTTATATAGCGCTTTTCTACCTGCTTTAGGCTCAAAGCGCTTTACATCAGGGAACCACTAACCCATTCACACTCTCATTCATACACCAATGTACACAGACACTGGAGGCAAGGTGGGTGAAGTGTCTTGCCCACGGACACAACGACAGTGTACACCTGCGGGGATCGAACCACTAACCCTCCGATTACAAGACGACCCGGGAGTTGTATTTGATCATCTGTTCCTAATAGCCAGCATAGTCTCAAAAGAAATCTGCGTGAAGCACTGTAACCCAGCCAAAGTCATATTGCATTTACATTTTTTTCCAATAATGAATTTAGGATCTTTACTACAAAGTCAGTGGGTCTTGCTATTGATTTTAAACGTTGATATTAATATCATATTTGGAGATCTGAACGGTTCCTTGTCATCAACCTGGGCATCTGATTTTTAACTCACAAGTATTATTTTAGAATTTAGAACTTATTTACTCGAAAGGAACTTGATCGTGACATTTGACAAATGTTTAAGAACTGCCAAAAAAGCATTACAGCAGAAATAATGAAAACGATGTCAAAACAGCAGCCAGCTCTATCGACGAAAGCTCATTTTGATTTGTATTATTTCAGAGCGCTTCACATCAAAAATCTCTCCTCAAATCCCATCAGAGGGTTTCACAATACCGAGAAGTTACTTGCCTGATGCAATCCTACCCACATAAGCCGTTGACTTTATTTTCAATAACATCTCACTCAGAATGTCAACTGTTTTGTGAGAATTGAGATAAAAAATTGAAGTGTGTTTGGCTAGGTTTATGCGAGCGGTGTAATGCGCAGTGGCAGAGATGTCAGAGGCGGCACAGACAGCGTTGCCCAGAGATGGATGGGAATAGAATGCATCCTCACAGCCGTGCTCTTAATTAGCTGCATTAGACCCCGGGAAAGAGTGGCCCGACAGCTTTGTACCAACATTTGTTATGACAAATCTCTCTAGTGCTGCTTATGCGCAGGAAGAAAAGGAAAAAAAAAAAACCCACTGAACTGAAAACAGGAAACATAAGTGAACAAGATGCAAGGGGATTGGAGAGCGAATGCATGTAAAAGGTTAGCTGTGTGGGAGGTGGGTTATAAATATCCAATATATGGATTTTGTGCATTGTGAGGACTACATGTTCTGTGGATGCGCACATTAAAGTGGAGAGAAGAAAGTATCGCAGTGCTAAACTTAAAGGGCCTATATCATGCAAAATCAACTTTTTTGAGCTTTTAGCCATGTTATAATGTTATTTCCTCATCAAAAACACCCCCAAAACGGTTTTTGGCTTCACACACGCATGTCTGAACAAACCTGGTGAATCTTGCTTTCTGAGCTGCTGCTCCGCCCAGCCCTGGAAAACGACTTGATCTGACATGCTTACGTAAGCATGTAAGGACAGGCCGCCCCTGCATCATAACATACACGCCCACTCTCTCAGCTGTGATCTCCACACACAGCTCTCTTCACAAGTTCTGAAGTGATTTGTATGGCGTTAGATGACTATCTTTAATAGAGCGCGCTCATACAGCATCAATGCGCGCTCATACAGCATCAACGCGCGCAGTTCACAGGGATGCTTAGCTGGATGCGCAAAGCTAGATTCCTATCTATTTCCATTGTAGCTGTTGTCATAGTAACAATAAACATATCTGTAAATATCACATAAAACCTTATTTTATCATCTCAAATGTCATTCCTCTTGTTCTTGCACCTAAAGCCATAACAGGACGACATTTTTTAGTTGTAGTTTTACACTTATAATCACTTGTTTTAGTTTAACCTCATTTCTCTTGCTCACTTCCTGCCTCAGTTGATGTCGTAAGCAGTGAAAGGGTCTATATCCTGTTAAACCAGTTATAGTTCATGCCACTTGAAACATTGGCTCTGAAATGCATGTATTTCTTGCATCATATTTTGGGAATGCTGGTGTACCCATTTTATTTTTCTGTAGTAAAATCCTATTGCCATAGTCACATATTGTAAACGAGGCAATTGGTCAATAAACAGATATAGTTGGTATCTAAAAATAGCCCATTTTGTTGATCCATTTCTAAAGTAGAAGAGTCCAAATGAGCTCAGTTTATGTGCATATTATTGACTAACAAATGAGTCTTGACGTTAAAGCTTAAATCACGACTCTAATGGCACCGACCCTTGTCAGAACAATGGCAGAATTAGACACCTTCTCCAAATCCACGCACCCTCGTAACAGCATTAACTATTCCGCACCCACTCCCCATTGATCAGCCTTCCTCCACCACATTTGCTTGTGGGAATATTAGACTTGTTACTTAGCTGCTTCTCCATATTGTAAATGGACTTGTTTTCCAATCAGAAGGTACTCTGAGCAACAAAGATTATTGTATAAAGCGCATAATTCCGACAGCAGTGTTTAGAAGGTATGATGTGGGCAATGATTCATTCTCAGTGGGTAATTATTATGTTCTTATTATCTGTAATGAGTGTTAAGTGTGCACAGTCAATTAGCTGATATAATCGATTGATTGACAGCCCACAGGTTTATTATCCATCAGTTTAATACTTTCAGTATATGGTAATTGAAAATGGATTAAAGGACCTAGACTGACTACTTGAAGAACATGATGAGTCCTGCAGTGGTATAAAATCAATTCAATTTATTTTGTATAGCCCAAAATCACAACAAAGTCACCTCGCAGGGCTTCACAAGAAAAAAAAAAGAGATATTAATAGTCCTTGGGCATCCCCTGTGCTTAGACCCTCCTTCTCGGCAAGGAAAAACTCAAAAACCCATAGGGATAAAAGAAGAAACCTCTGGGAGGTCCCATGGAACTATAATAAGAGTTCCATGGGAGGTCCACATTAAGGGGGGGGGCCATCCAGCCTGTCCCTCCCAAGGATGAACATGGCGGATTTGACGGGGGGGGGGCATTCACGGCGACACCTCCCATGATCCTTCCCATGATGGCCACTTCTAAGTGTTCGACAGCCAGGGAGCTACTATACTCCCCCATCTGCAGACGCAGACGGGGCCCATATTTAGAAACAGAAAATTAGGAAACAGGTTCCAGTCAGTGGCAATGACTCCTAATGGGAACATGCAACAGGAGATGCTGCGTCATTGCACACCTCATGAGTTTGCTAAAAGTGATGCTCTAACTTTGGGGACAAGTGTCTAAAATAAAGGCAGTGAGCACAAAAGTAATGAAGCCGTTTTTCAAAGATATGAAAAGTGTAAACAGCTGTTTATTTCTCTTATATAACTACTACCTTTCATCTATCTGTATTAACTCTTAACAATTGTGTATGAATATGCAATATATGTCAATTAAACAAAATATATTTATAGTTATTGCACTGGGCTAATACATATTAAAATCTTTTTAAAACATGTTTCTGGTTTCGTCCAGAAACATGTTTTTTTCATGTTTCTGAAGCTTTTTTCAAGCAGTGAAAGTAAGCGCTTTGTCTTCGTGTGGATATAGCCTAAATATCTCTGCTCTATATACCACCTCTTTTTATTTATTTGTTCACACAAATCAAAAGAATACAACATAAACAATTAACTTAAAAAGTGTGATGGAGGTTGTCCAAAACCCTCAAGTGGTAACCTTCATGAATTAAAACATAGCTAAAAAAAAAAAAACATGACAGAATTTACAGACTTTCTTTCTCTCAAAAAATACATTTTTAATTTTTGGGATTTTGACAGTGATAATATTCTAAAACTACAGATTTTCTGTGGGTGAGAGTCCTCTTGACTGTTCTTACGATTTGTTCTTCCAGACTCTTTCAGCTAAGAACAAATTTTGTGTTCTTAAGTAGCTGTCTGTGTAGGTTCTCAGTTGTACAGGAGTTGTCCATCATAGGCAAAGATTCTTCAGTCTTCATCTGTACCCTGTAGTTGAAGTATAGGACGTTTCGCGCTCTTCATCCAAAGAACTTTGTCAGCAAATGAGCAGAATTGTAGGCATTAAGAACAAATTTGTTTCTTTCATGAATGAGGCCCATTGTCTTTTCTATCGGCACATACTGTATAAACTAAGGTCTAATTATTTTCTCATGAAGGTGTCCGAAAGTGGTGAAAATATTCAAGTAGAAAAGAAAATGATTTTCTTTTTGGAAATTTCTTTCAAAAGCTGTTTCTCTCCGATAGAGTTGTACTGGCACCTGTCCTCCTACTGAAATAGCATTCTGCAACGTGAACACAACATACGACTTTGGCCTTTTGGTGGACTATTTTGTCTCAGTGTGACTTCTTTACTGGTTCGTCTCATCTCAGTGGTAGGAGTACAGTGTCCATCTGAGCTCCGGTGCTTCAGGTTGGAGACTGGGGAGAGGAGGTGGATGTTCTGCGCCTCCGTCATGAGTCACATGTGAGTCAACACCACTGACCTACTCCCTACAGCTCCGAGCAGCCCACCTCTCCCTCCTTTTCCACCATCATCGACGCTTCTCTCCTCGCAAGTGTTAGCCGCGCAGGTGGGCGGGGTGTTAGCAGCAACCTTTGTGAGATTCATCAAGTTCCTCGTTGACCTCCAGAGCACCGTCAACAGGGTTAGCATCGCCTCATTCCCTCAGATGATGTTTTAAATGCACTCCAACACTATTTGTATAACAGGGTTGTACGTTGAGTGGCTATTTTTGCAGGTTGGCATTTAAATAATACGTTGTGTGAACGTTTTGGATCGATGATGCTTCAGCCTGTTTTGGTGTGAGTTTAAAGCCGTACTGAGGAAACATTTCAACAAAGGGATAGGATGAAATGCAGGCTTTCGTTTCATTATGGTTGTCTTTATTGGTGAAAAATACTTCCAAAAACATGTGTCTTTACCAGCGTTGGTTATATAATGAAAGTAATGTGTTAGAGTGCTCCGACTAGGGCTGGGTACCGTTAAACGATACCAGTACAGTATCGAAAAAATAATGAAGGTACTAACGGTATCGAAAAATAAATTGGTACCGAAAACTGGTACCGAAAAAATATTTATCGTTAGAAAGCAAATTTGTCTTCCTGGTGGGTCTGAGACTGCAGTAAAGAAAGGGCTGAGGTGTTTCAGCTCAAATAAATGATAAAAACACTAAAAGAAACAGTGTTTTATAGAATAAATGATCATTATTGTTGTGTTTTATGGTTCTACAACAAAACTAAAATCAAGCACGAGGATAAATGACTCGATTTGAGAATATTAGTCTTGTTTAGAGCAGTTTTGACTAGATTAGGCACATTTACTACTGTCATCTAGATTATTTGGTTTATTTCATGACAATTTTTACTGATTCTAAGGTAATCTCACTTGATTTAGGGAAATAAAACTGCCCAAAGACCAATTTTCTGACCCCATTGGTAAATTAATTTAAATAAAAAAGGAACTAAGTAGAAATCTGTCAAAACAAGTGGTTAGAATTAGGTCAAATGAGCCACTAAAACAGCTCAAATTTAGATAAATAAGATGAATTTGGGTCATTTAACCTTCTAGATATTTACTTTTTTGTGTAGATGACCAATAATTTAGTATAGGTATCGAAAAAGGTATCGTTCAGGTATCGGTATCGTAAACCAAGTATCGTTAAAGTACTAGTATCGAAAAAACATGAAAGGTACCCAGCCCTAGCTCCGACGTTACCAATAATAACAAACTCTTTATAGTCTTTATTTGCCCACCATGCTTTCTGACACTGAAAGCTCAGAAAGCTCACAAATCAAGGCGCTGTAGGACATGCAATGTGTCCCAAAAGTGAACATTTTTCATAGAGTATGAATGATAACACAAAAGTCTTTCTTTCCACTCATGGTTAGTGGTTGTGCGAAGCCATTTATTGTCAAAGAACTGAGTTTACTCTTTTGAAATCATAATGAAACAGAAACTACTCAAATGTCCCTGATCTAACGTTTACATGACCTTCAACAACTGCCAGGAAAATTGTTCAGCAAAAAAAAAGTCACTTCAGCTGAAATACAGGAAATTGATGTTTGTTTCAAGATGCACAATATGTAAACCTTTGATCAGGGACATTTGAGTCATTTCTGTTTGGCTAGTTTCTAGATGAAAAGCGTAAACAAGTATGTTTTTGTTTTGTATTTTAAAAATAAATGGCTTCACGCAACCACTAACCAGTTTACAGAAGGGTTTTAAAAAGTTTACATACCCTGACAGAAAGCTTTTGGCCGCAACTGTAAATAATGCAACACATCAGCTTCTCTGAGCCTTATCAATGTTTTTAAACTGACAAACGGCAGCAGCTGTCTAAAATGAGAGACATTAGCATGCCAACATATCCTTAGAAAGCAACAACCGATAGTGTTCGCTAAAGATGAGCACATTGGTATTTGCAGAGAGATACAGAGAGAGTTGACAACTTGTCAACAGCAGTGAGTAGCTCCGATAAACCTTAACACTAAGTAAAGCACAGATTACAAGTCCATAACATATTTTACAATGTAAACGCACTCACCGAGAGCTGCAATGCTGTAAAGTTGTACAGCCGGCTTCTCGACTCTTCTGCCCAGACACAAACATCTGCTCTGCTGGGGCCCCTGCAGCCGCACTGGGCACATACCCCCCCCCCACACACGCACGCACGCACGCACGCACGCACGCACACACACACACACACACACACACACACACACACACACACACATAACTCCTGTGTTGGCCTCTCTGCACTGACTTCCAGTCAGCTACAGGATTCATTTTACGATTGCATTGATGGTGTTTAAATGTCTCAATGGTTTAGCTCAGGCTTATCTTTCTGAGCTTTTGTCGATCCATGTTCCAGGTCGAACAATGAGATCATCCAATCAGATGATTTTAGATGTGCCGAGGCCAGAGACCGGCATTTGCCACAGCGGCTCCGAGACTCTGGAATAGCCTTCCGCTAAATGTTAGAATGGCCCAGTCCCTTCACATTTTTAAGTCTTCTTTGAAAGCATATCTTTTTGTGTTGGCCTTCAAAGGCCATTAGGGGCGACAGTGGCGCAGATGGTAGAGCGGTTCGTCTCATGATCGGTAGGTCGGGGGTTCGAATCCCGGCTCCTGCAGGTGCAGACTGTCGTTGTGCGCAGATGTGAGCAGCCTCGCTTCTGTCAGTCTACCCCAGGGGAAACTGTGGCTACAATAGTAGCTTACCACCATCAGCATGGAGTGAATGAGCCCCCTCCCTTTCATGTGTGAAGCGCTTTGGGTGTGACTATGTCATATGAAAAGCGCTATACAAATAAGAATCCCTTTCCCTTCAATACAAATTGAGTAGCTCCTTTGACAGTGTTATTATTAATGTATGTTGTATTTTTACTGTATTGTTTTTGCTACTGTTCTTTTAACGCCTGTTGTACAGCACTTTGGGCAATGGTTGTTTTAAATGTGCTATAGAAATAAAGTTGACATTGACATTGACACACACACACACACACACACACACACACACACACACACACACACACACACACACACTTTACGCTTTACTGATTTGTAACATGGGAAAGGGATATCATTCGCTCGTCTCCATGAAGTTGTTTCATTGTTACGGGTCGCTAAACATGGAGTTTGCATTACCACGAGCTGATCATTAGGAACATTAGGATCGAGTTTTGAGATTGACGTCAGCTTAGTTGACTTGTTATCAGGGCCGCTGCTAAGAAAAAGCAGTGTGGCATAGAATAACTTCTTCAACTTCTTAAATTCTAGAAACATGTCTAATTCTACCTGAGTTCAGATGCAATAATTTAAATGTTAATGCCCCCCAAAAACCTGAGTTTCTCTGCTCTGCCCCTGCAGCCAAGCCACTCTCCAACTCAAATAGCTTACCTCCTTCGCTTCCCTTTCTCTGCTCCTTTGTCACTCAGCACTGGGTGGACAGGCCCCGGAGAACACTACAGGCTGCAAAGGTTTTGTCAGGGTCTGAACCCATGTTTTCTAATGAATTTATTATGTTATGTCTGTTGTATGAACGGGTAAATGTGGCGCACGGGCATCACTCTGAGCTCCATTCGTTAATCATCGGCCGCATTGACACAAACTTCTGTAACTCTTCGTAGGCAAAGATTCTTCAGTCTTCATCTGTACTCTAGTTGAAGTGTAGGACGTTTCGCTCTTTATCCAAAAAGCTTTGTCAGTGAATGAGCAAAATTTGACACGCTTGTGGGTTTTAAGCCGAAAACCAGTGTCCCACCTCTCTTGGTTCTGGAGGTTTGAAAACATCTTGACCTATTCACACCTTAATTACGAGTTGTAATAAAGAGCGAAACGTCCTACACTTCAACTACAGTGTACAGACTGAAGAATCTTTGCCTACGATAACCTGGAATGATCCGCAGAGTGGCTTTAGAATCAGAATCAGAATAGAGTTTATTGCCATTGTCAATGAAGGGGTCACAGACTAGGAATCTTAGGTGTTCTCGTGCAACATGAAACATAAACTTGTAATAAAGATAAATAATAAACTATGGAAAAAATTAAAGGATATAAAGCTTTAAGATAGACTCTTGTTCATATAGAAGTTTTTACATGGAAGTCAGTGCATCGGGAGCATGACCCTTTCCGTATTTAGACCTATGCATTTGTGTCTAGAGAATCTAAAGCTGGATGTTTAGTCCATTGTGCCTTTTTATGGATGAGAAGTACTGTAGTAGTTTGCTTTGTTTGATGACAGGGAAAAAAACTAGCATTTTCTTCCTCTCAATCCCATTTCTTCCTCTCAAACCCATGCTGTGCTATGTTGTAATATGTTGTAGGATGTAGGTGGTAGCTGGCTGGACGACAAATGACTGTGAATCCACTGTGGGGTGGCTTTATCACAGTGGGAACAGCTGACCGTCCTTTAACTGGGAGGTTGTGGCGCATTAATGGCAATGAGAACGTAAGAGCTTGTTACAGTCTGGGCGAGTTTATTAAATTCTGTTGCCATTACAGTCAAATAAAAAAAATAAAAAAAACAATTCCCCAGGTCCATGCTCTTGGCTGTGTTAGATTGTGGAGTGCAAATCCATATTCATAAACATGCAGTCTGGACAGTCTGCTCCCAGAGACAGGGATGAGAACCACTCGGCCTCACATTCCTTTCAACAACATTGGTCCTCTCTTGGTCTGTCAAACGCTATGACTCAATAATATGTCTGAAATGGGCTTTACTAATATTTTTTTGTCAGAGGTGCAAACAGTGACTCACACAAAGTCAGACAAAACAAAAGCTTATGACTTAAGGGCGGTGTGTGGAGGTAATAGTACGTTTAATAACGGCAGCTCCGGTGCTGATTGATGTCAAGAAAAGGGAACAGTCTTGTATTATCAAGCCATTTATTTCATTTGTAATAACATTTTCTTATAGTATACAGTTGTGCTCATAAGTTTACATACCCTGGCAGAATGTTTGATTGTTTTTTGGCAATTTTTATGAATATGAATGATAACACAAAATGGTTAGTGGTTGTGTGGAGCCAGGTATTGGCAAAACAAGCTGTTTGCTCTTTTCAAAGACAACATAAACTACCCAAATATCCCTGATCAAAAATGTACACACTGCAAAAAGTGATCTCTTGATAAGTACATTTTGTTTGAATTCAGAATTTTTGATCTTATATTGAGTCATTTTGACTTGCCAAATAAAAATGTCTGCCAATGGAACAAGTATTTTTGCACTTAATGTAAGAAAAAAACACATCTTGCACTAAAATTTAAGTAATAAATCTAAATTTACTTGAAATGGTATGCTTTTTCTTACTTTAAGGGCAAAAATACTTGTTCCATTGGCGGATAATTTTACTTGGTAGGGTCAAAATTACTCAAAATACCTTCAAATATTCTGAATTCAAGCAATTTTACTTCATCAAGAGATCACTTTTTGCAGTGCATACTGTGCATCTTGAAACAGCCCCTATGCGATCTGTATCTGATCTTTTTATGACAGTCTGAACGACACAGATCCGATCTTTTCAAATGCGACTCAGGCCACTTGGGTATGTGCTAAATCCGATACGTATCTGATCTTTTGACATGCGACTTCAGTTTGAACGGCCAGGTCGCATTCATCCGACCTACACTTCATTAACCCTCTGACACCCCAGGGGACCGTTTGTGTACATTTTGCAGACTTTTTTTTTTCAGTGTTAAAAATTAATGCTTTATCTTTCACCTACAGTCATCAAACTTTCCAGGTAATGTTATTTTTGACCAAATTAAAAAATGACACCTTCGGAGCTCATCTAGCCCCTCCCATATTTGTGCTACAAATTTGGCCTACACCTGTCCTCCTTGGGACCGTTTGTGCCCCATTGACTTCCATTATAAACTCACTTTTTCACACTGATGTAATTAAGACTTGAAATAATGTTACAGCATGAAATACCATCTCAACCTAAGCGTCTGGGTTGAAAATATAATAATTTGGTGTTTTTCCTCAGTTGGGACCCCTGGACCCCCTGGGGCCCCTAGGGTCTTTTATATGGATGGTATAGTAAATCTCTCCAGTTCTATTACTGGCCCCTGTGTACCACTGAAATGCCGATTGGGGCCTAAATGGTCTGGATCTGTTGATGACGAGTCAGGGAAGTGGGCTGAATGTGTTTGATA
>OMNZ01085850.1:9554-21356 GCA_900303255.1 Lesueurigobius sanzi
TTTTTGATTTAAAAAAAAAAAAAGATTTTCCTCAATATCTGCACCTCTGAAAAAGGTTTTTGGCGTTCCCACTTCCTTGTACTATTGTCCAATTTTAGACCTGGTTTAGACCTAGTTTACTCCTGGCAGTAGAAGCAGTGAGTGCAGATCAGTATTTGAGCTCAGAGCTGTGTTAGATACAAAAACCATCATATCGCCCAGCCCTACTAAAACTACTAACTAATATACAGTAGTAGCCCAGCAATGCGGTCTTCTCTTACAAGGCAGGATTATATTGCTACGGTTAGTTATGGAGCATGTAAAATCAGTCAATTAGTTCTCATCCATGTATGAATTATTTTGTGGGACACATCGTTTCCATACAACCTACTTTTTACCTATTTTTTTTCCCTTTTTGTCTCCGTACAGAATCACACCAAAATATTGGATTATTTTATTAAACTACTTATACTCATGGATGTGGGGATATTTGTTCATGTTTTTGCAAAGTTATTCAAAGAATATTTGAACAAAAAGCCCTGAATGTCCCGGTCACTGACTCTCCAGCTACAGACTGTACTCCTGGACCTGTTTAAGAAAGGGAATAGCTGCTGTTGAGTCAGTGCCAGAGTGAAAGTTCAGAGTATTTGATAGAAATGATTATAGTCAAACCAGAGCCTCTGTAGCATTTTGAGATTTGGACTTGGGCCAAACACTACTGGTCAAAAGTTTGGGAACACTATTTACATTGTATATTCTCAGTAACATTCATTATGAATGAACATATGGGATTATTATGTTTTAAACAAAAAAGGTTGAATTATATTTCCAAATAGCCGCCTTTTGCTTTGATTACAGCTTTGCACCGTGGCACCTGGCATTTTCTCAATGAGCTTCACAATGTAGTCACCAGAAAAGTTCACTTCAGACCATTTCAGGTAAGAAGAAGCTCATTGAAAAAATGCCAAGAATAAAGGGTGCCAAATTGAAAGAATTTAAAATAAATATAAAATTTATCTTGAATTATTTCACCCTTTTTCATTTTTTACCTAATTCCATATTTCATTCATAGTTTAATGCCTTCAATGATAACCATACAATGTTAATAGTGTTGAAAATGAAGGAAAACCAATACATAAAAAGTGTTTCTAAACTTTTGACCAGTAGCGTATATGTATTTTAAACGCAAGTATTGTCATTTGCACTTTTAAGTTAAAAAAAAAAGTGTTCACAATGCAGATTTGACACATGTTCAGAAGCATAAGAAAACTTTAATTATTCATTTTAATACAAGAATTACATGCTGAGGGGACATGTTTGTAGAGGTCTAAACTACAACTTGTGTTAACTTGATAAAACCAGGTATTTCCCCCCACAGTATATTTCTAAACCTAAATTTGCTACTGTGCAGCCCTAAACTGGACCAACGTCTGGTCCCTTATTAAAGAAGTATTCACAGACTATCAGAGTCACAGTCCTTGTGGTGATCTACACAAGACAACACTGGTGTCCTGCTGCCGGGCTCCAAAAGTACCATACTGTTCATATTTGGTTCCAGTAGTTTCTGTCATGCTAGACCAATAAGAGGCCAATAGTCAGTAATCAACAAGTCTTCGGAGTTTCTTTGATGCAGTATGCCTCCACACACTCATGGACATACACTCCACATGTACAGGCCACGTTATTAACTCACAGCTCCATTTGGGCTCACGACAGGAAAGCACCGAATGCCTCAACAAGCACGCGTGGCCTCTGCCCAATCGGCGAGCATCTGTGTGATCTGCGCTGGGGGAAGACGAAGCTGCCCTACAGTAGCAGTCACCAGCTTTAGCAAAACCCGGAGCTAGCATGCAAAGGAGGGAAAAAAAAGGCAGAAGGCGAGAGGCAACGACACGGAGACGCAGACACAATCGGCGCGGCGCATGTACCTACCACACACGGGCAGAGAGAAGGGAGCTTAGTGCGGCCCTTCATTAGCGAGAGACGGCAAAACACAGCCTCCCCGACAGACACCCGCAGTAGAGGAGCACAGGGATGGGGAGCACCAGACAGAGAGGGGCGCTAGGCTGGGGAAGGGGGGGGGGGGGGGGCAAAAAAAAGGGGGGGGGGGGGGGGGGGGGGGGGGGGGGGGGGGGGGGGGGGGGGGGGGGGGGGGGGGGGGGGGGGGGGTACGCGGTCGTTCACGCTGACAATAGAACCTATACTTCACATTTATTTGCCCATAATCAGATCAACGTGACGCCGGATCATCCAGCACTGTGTCTGCGCGTCAACAGCTCTGCCTCAGGTCTATTCTGTGATGAGTGAAAACAGTCCGCCATGGAGTCCACCACTACTATTATGTAATGTAGCCCAGTGCGAGTAAGAGACACACATTACCCACACATAATAATTCCATTTGAAAATAAGTGTTTTAGCGGCTTCAGACAAAATAAAGCCTCATTAGTATCAGCGTCAACCCTAGTGTTCGACTGTTTTCTGAGCCACGGTTGATTGGAACTATTGGCTATAATAATCTTCCCTCATGATAATCACTCATAATTTTCATGGACTTTTTAGATACATACCAAATTGATGCTGCGTTAGACCCCTGTTAGTAATGCCACTGGACTGACTGAGAGGCCGATCATTACAAATGGTGAAAATGGAAATGATCTAGTTATGTTTTTGCAGTGGCCCTATGTTTTACTGGTATAAGTTGTCCACTAATCTAATGAAAGATTACAGTTGTGTCCACTATGTGTAGGGTCTGACTGATGTCGACTGGAGAAGTGTAGAGTAGTGATGATGCAGTGATGAGAGGGTTCGCTGTGAGAGATATCAACGGTACCATTAGGGCCATCATCAGACTTGCTGGGGCCCGGGGCAAGAAGGTGTCTCATTGACCCCGACCTCTCGGCTCTATTCATCTGCTAAAGATCATTCATTTTTTTGAAATTTGCTGTGACAAATTTAAAGCTTGATTCTTAAAATCAAGCTTTAAATTTCAACCCAAAACATGCACATTAGGTTAAATCCTCCGACCAGGTGATTCTGACCATGAGCCTGGCTCCACATCTGGAGATGGGTCCCCGAGCGCCGTTAACACGGCTGCCCACTGCTCCTGACGGATTGCCCCAGCGGCATCGAAGGATGGGTCAAATGCAGAGAATGAATTTCCCTACGGGGATTAATAAAGTATACCATACCTTACCTTACCTTACCTTAAAATAAGTCGCTATGAAGTTTTTCTTTTAATTTTTTTTAATTTTTGTGCTTTTTTACCATTGTACTCAAAATGTGACTCATATCGGCTTCTGTCGGCAAGTGTGTCATTCTGATTCTTTCCTTTTTAAAAAGCTTTTATTTTCTCTGATGCAGATAATACCTATTTTACTTCTGTCACTATTCATAACAGATGAATCACTGCCCTTGTCTGTCAATGCCTCTGTGAAGCTGGAAAAGTTATGCACATTTTCATATTCTCAAAGAACTGTTGTTGTGAATTTATAGTATGTTCATCACTGATGAAGGACTGTTGAAGTTACTTCCAAAGGACACAACTATTAAAGTAAAGTGCTCCAACTTCATACCAAAATGTCAAATGCAAAATGATCTTATAATGTAAGAAAAGCACAGCAGCCACGGTGTCTGCTCCGTCACAGTGAAGCTGACACAAGGACAAACCTGGTGTCATACAGTGCGTGTGCATTGTTGATGCCTGTGTTAAAGAGTCTCACACTGAGGAGAGTAGTGTAAGTGCTCTGAGCCACTGTAGCGCTGTGCAGCCGCTGTCTGTCAGCTGATGGATATGACACAGACACCTCAGTCCTGATCTTTAGTTCTGTTTTTATGCTGTGAGTAAAAACAGCTGTAGCACCACAGTGAGTGTCAAACGCTGTGTGCTGCTCTCCTGCTGCCACAGAAGGCTGCATTCATTTCTATTCTGCGCATTGATGAGCAGCGTGCGGCCGCCTACCAGAGGTCATCCTCCTACCTGCTCTAGCTGCTGCTCTGTGGGCTTCTCTTCAGCACAGCCCTCAATGGCAGCTCTATCTCTCCTTATCTGCTCTCCTTCCCTTCTTTCATCTCTATTCTCTCCATGATGATACCCCTGCCATGTTGTCATGGCAACAATCGGGCCCTGATTGCTCGGTTGCTAGGCAACTGACATCACCTATAAGAGGAACATGAAGATACAAAGTCAGAGACAAACAAACGGCACAAATGCGCTGGTACATCACTGTGTAGTATGAGGTTGAACTCGTGATGTCATTAGTAGTGGCTTTCATTCAAAACACTTTAGAGCAGCAAATGGTGAAGCATCAAGTTCAAACCCTCACATGACCATAAGAACTTGTGCTTTCTCTCAATCAAGCACTTGAGCTGACATCCATATTCATTCATTTGGGCATATGACAAGGCATTGCTCATGAATAACCCAGTCTATCACTACATATGAAGGCCCTGACCTCAGGCAACACAGTGGTATGTGATGTAGCAGTGTAGAGCCACAGCACATCCAGCTGCTGAAGCCTGATCCAGATCATTTTCAGACTGTAGTTTATCTACATGCCACAAGATGTCATTGTCTGTATGAAAACATTACCTCAGCAGCAGCCAGTGTAACAGAATGTGGACCTATTTGCAAGGCTAACGCAGGTACTATTCATATCAATGATAGAGCTGCCATCCTCGTCATTTCACTTCCTGCTCCCCTCAGCTCCTTTTACGGTTCTACCCTGCCCAGCCCACTCACAAGACGACACTGTGTAATTACATAACACTCAGACTGTTTAGTGCGCGCTAAAGCAGTGATGTATCTGCTGTTGGTACTGGTCCCTTTTATTTGATAAGACATATCCAAATACACATCACATCTTTTAATTGGGATATGTTGTATGTGTGGTGTGCTGTTATTGTCCCACTGTGGACAGCTCATGTTTCCCCATTAGCCTGCTCACTCTGTGTGCGGTGGCTAAGTCTCCAACCCAAATATCCCATGATGGATCTAATCTGTCACCTGTCATATGGACAATTTCAGGATGGATAGTGATGCTGACAGCCAATACACTAAAATTAAATGGCTCAGGCTGGAAGCATGGCCCACTGTTTTATTTCATCCTGGTCCAAAGGTGGAAAATGACCAAATACAGAATAAAAAAAAATGCTTCCAAGCTCACGTGATGTCTGTGTCAGTACTCAGCATGATCTACTGAATTATGAATGTGTTGGTTACTGAATGTTGAAGGTAATATTGAAAGGAAAGCAGCCATTACTCATCGCTTCACAGATGCATCAAAAGAAGCGATGCACAGCTTGTGTTGTGTTTGCTCTAGATGAGTCTGTGTGTGGGTTTGCAAATAGTCAAATTTGTGAATAGTTATGGCATATTTTTTAGAAAGAATGTGTAGGCCTACACGGTGGTCCGGCTTATTCGTCTAAAACCATGACAAGCAACTTCCCAACACCGATTAGGCTCAATTTCGCTGCAGGATTAATGACAATCAATGAGGCACTGTTTGAATATTCACAAGTGCTGCTACTTCCTGTTCAGTTGATACAAGACGCTTCTGTGTGATTTCAAACAAGGCCCTTTATGGCTCGATCAGTGAACAGTTTAGTTTACTCCTGTAGGTGTTAAAAGCACTGGACTGTGTGGGTGACTGCTGCAATATGTGCCGAAAATGAAACAAAACCGAGGCAGGATTTACCTTCAAAGACATGTGCCCTGCTGAGAAGTTACCATTCAGCACTGTCCATTTACAGTACTGTGGATTAATCACTGCAATGGATCGCTATTGGCAAATCACAAAGGCTGCAATTATTTAGTTGATACAATATCCTCTAACATGTGATTCTTCTAGTCCTAATGATGAATGAATGAACAATATATCAACAGTTTTGGTTATCTAAAGCCCTCGTTCCATAAGACTGAAACGGGTCAGGCCTAGTGAGAGAGTGTTTTGGGGGGAGTAGTTGAGCGCTCTGGACCACTGTGGACCCAGTTAATGCAGAGCAAGAACTACTTCCTGCTTTTCACCCACTTTTTATTTTCATTCCACCTCTCTGCCCTAGATGCTTACTACGGTAAATGCTTTACAAACAACAAATACCTGTTTTTAATCTTGTAGTGAGTGTCCATCCGGAAACCGCTGTTACTAACAAGCTAGCTACATATTTAGCTCAAAGAATATAGTGCTGATGCCAAAACAGGTCAGTGCTTCATTAAATATGAACAAGTTACAATTGTTTCTGCTTTTAGGCTTGTAGTGTTTGGTTGAGCACATTTTCCTGATCTAAGTCCTGCGTATCCTTGCATTTGGGGGTCACAAATAAGAATGCACTGATCCGATACTCATATCGGAGCCAATACTGGGGAAAATACAATATCAGGTATCAATTCCAAATATCTGATACTGAACCGAAACTTTCACCAACTTAATCTAAGTGAATATGGACATGTTGTATGTCATTGGAAAGCTCTAAATCTATCTAGTTTTACACTATATTACTTTTGATTGCGGTGTAAAATGCTGCATTTAGCAGCAGTATGCTAATGCTAGCTTCAACCAAGTGTGGCTGGGACAACAGCTATGACTTAGTCACACCTAAAGTAGTGACTAAGTCATGGCTAATATTGGCCAGTAGTGAAGTCTCTGTTTGTATTTTAGTTTTTTAAATGCTGTTACATAATTACTGATAACTACCTAACATTTGCAATGCATTAATGATCAGACACTTTATGTCTTATTTTTAATTTATTGATTATTTGGATGGCACAGTGCATGTTAATGAACACACATGGGAACCATGCATGTAAACACACCACTCCGGATTGCAGTCTTGGGCTAATTTCCATCCGTTGTCCCACATTTGCTCCCACATTTGCACTCACACACACACTCGCATTCATCCTTATCTATTGTACATGTTTTTAGTGGAAAGACTTTTCTGAGACATTTCTACCTTCATGTAAGGGAAACCGGAGCACCCGGAGGAAACCTACGCAGACATGAGGAGAACATGCAAACTCCACACAGAAAGGCCCCGTCCTGGCCCGGGATCGAACCTGGGACCTTCTATCACTGTGCTACCGTGCTGCCCATGCCGCCCATGGTGGAACTTGTTTATATTAATGTAACAAAAAAACAGTTGCTTTTTCACTCAATGCAAACCAGTTCTCGACATAAACATCAAATATGTCATAAAAAATCTGCTTTTCTAAAATTCTCACGGTATCTGTAGATATCCAAACCCTAAGTATCGGTATCGGAAGCAGAAAAGCTGGATCGGTGGATCTCACAAACACAACAGTTGTTTAAACTGGGCTCATTGAGAATCACTGATCTAAAACAGAAAAATGTCTCAATTTATTGCTACTTTAGCCTTTATGAGGCCCTGTTTAATCTTTGAGTGTAGATTTTGCGTGTTTTAGTGTTTTATTTTCTTAACCTATATCAAAATATCAGTATTCTATTACTATCACAGCGTTAAAGTGGTCAAATAGCCCTTTATCGCTCCTATCATGCAGCCCTGGCTCATAGCGGGACTTGCCGCTGCAGGAGTGGCCCTGCTCAGCCGTGTGTGCCCTGGGAGCCACTGGGCAGGATCAGTATCTGTGTGGTGCATTCAGGGCCCCATCGACGGACGGCCGCTCGTGCCCTTGGGCCCGGATCATTTGAGCTCTCCACTTGATCCCTAATCCTACCCCACAGCGCAGTACAGTACAGCTCACAAATACACCCAATGACATGGTACAGCGAGCGGACACTTGTTTAACCGAGCTGAACCGTATCTCCATCTGAGAGCAAGACTCGCTCAACATATAGTATGTCGCACAGCCACTTATCAATATTTATGTATGTTGAAATGCGGACTTCACATACTCAAATGGACTCGGAAGGAGGTGACGGTGTCCTTGTTGGGAGCCCTGCATGAAAGCAGAGCAGTAATGTGCACGTGCAACTGCCTACTTCAACTACAACGTGTCAAATGTATAATTTATTTGAAGGAGCACTAACTAGGGAAGCCTGGAAAGTGCTGAGAAGGAAGGGGGAAGAAGATAGAGACCGGGAGAGGAGAAAATGGGGTAGAAAAAGAGAGCGATAAAGGAAAAGCGGCCCAAGCTGAGGATTACAGAGGTGAAGGAGGCTGGGAGGACAAAAATTGTGGAAAGAGCAAATTGGAAATGGGAGAGCAGAGAAGTGGAACGAGAGTGGGTGACGACAGGGCCACGGAGATAATCAAGGAGGAACAGTCGGGAGGACGGGACGAACTGGAAGGCCTCATTTTACTGGGGATGTTGACATGTTTGAGGAGATAAATGATGCATTGTGTTAGCAGCTTACTTCTTAAACTGTTCATGAAGTATTAATACCTCTGCCACACAGGAAGATGTGGCCAAAAGCATTTTACTAAACTTAAACTTACTATTTGATGCAATTCACTCGTTTGGGTTTAGCTTGCAAGTTATTCAGACTTGTCTTGTCAGGCTCCTGTTGATGTGTTTGTGCTGTCAGTGGTCCAAGCCAATAACTATAGCAGCATTACTGTAGGAGTGGGTACTTTGGTTTGTGTACATCAACAAGCGCTAACAAGTAACAACAACATCAACAACATGGTGATACTATGTTGTGGTGCTGCACAATGAGCCTGGGCGTTTGCTGGATGCTACACGGCAGACACTGCTTCTTCTGTTGGTTACATTTGTCGGTCTCGCTGTATCTTCCTTTCATTCACCACATCAGAGCAAGACGAGGCAGAAAAGTAATCGTAGGTGTCAGACGAGAGAAACATTGTGAAACCGAAACTGATGTGGTCAAATATCAGTAACCGTATCAAATAACATTGTACTAATGCAAAAAGTTTACTTTGCTTAATTAAATACATCATTGTGATTCTTTTCCAGATAATAATATAATAATAATAACAACAGTGTATTATGTGCTTTCACTCTTTTTTTGTCACTCTTTCTATTTCTAAAATAAGACCGATATCTCTGGGCTTTGTTGTTTTCCTTTGCATCTAAGCATGACCTTGTCAGTTTGTTTTGGTATAAAACAAAAGTGCACTTACAGAACACAACATGATTGTTGACAGTGTGTCAGTGCATTGAAGGAAAAGTAAAGTAAAGTAGACAAAAATATCACAAATAAAATAAGCACAGACTGTAATGTTTATCTGCTATACAAACCAAGTTTCAACTATTTCAATGCAATTCGTTTATCTCATTTTTAGGGGGAGAAAATGATCCTCTTTGGGTCAACAATAATCTCCTGTATTCATTGAAAACACTGTAGAGATCAGGATTGTGTCATCACTCATGACTGCTCCAAATTCACAATTGGTGTAATATTAAACCAGTCTTAAGATCTTAAAATTGCTAATATGTTACATGGCTCTTTTGGTTTAAAAAAATGTAATTATTGTTAGTCTCAACGGACAGTTGGCTTTTGCTGTGAAAAGGTGCATTTGTATGGTAGCGTTGAAATGAAACCTTCCATCCTGATCTGTGTAAATGATAAAAAGTGATGAGGCTTATTGATGGTCAATAGTAGCATTGTTTTTAAAATGGAATAACTTCATTAACTTATCAAGTTGTTTTGTTGTTTGCATTGTTTGTGTAGCATGGTTAGGGTATCTCACTGTTGCTGAAATGGAACATTTATTTATACCATTATAATTCGTTAGTAATTGGCGTGTGTTGTATTACTCCATTGGTGCAGAGCTAATATCTTGTAACCTATATAGGCATTAAGGTGTCATTTCTACACTCGAGCCTCCTGTTTGTCTGGATCCAGTGTGAGTCACTGACTTGTCATCATTAATGGGTCAATAATTACTTCATGCACCTAAATGGGCTCAAAGTACTTTACCATGCACATGCTGTCAAATTATTATTTGAATGAAAGTACGGACATGCAGTATTTGCTCTAGATATTTATACTTATTCTGGCTTCAAACACTCAAAGATCGCGCTCAAATTCACCACCTGTACAGCAGCAACACAACCGGGACAAATCTTCTTTCTTGGCATTGACAGAAGATCTGCACAGCGCCACCTGCTGTTCTGTGTGAATACAGCACAAGGCAACTTTCTGCCAGTGTATACATGCATTTCAGCTGACATCATCGGCTCACGGAACACATGTCCCCAAAAATGGGTCGCGACAAGCAATTCAAATTAAAACATTCTATATCTCTATGCTCTGACCAATCAGAGGCTTTGAGGGAACCCAAAAGTCACATGACTGAAACGCATGTATATACAGTAATTCAGATTCCATTTAATTTGATCAAGAGAAACAAAACTTTCATCTACATATTAGTGAGTTTATTTGAAGGCTTTAAATTGGACAATGCTGAACTACTGTATGCTCGTCACCGCTGAATATAATAGTGTGAAGAAACTCATGGAGCCTCTCATAAAGTGACCATCTGCCTCACAATCTCTTGGCAAACACCAGCGTCTCATCGGCGGCTTTACAGTAAGTCTCCTCTCACTTGGAGATGTGCGGGTTTATGCAACTTTCCACTGAGTGCAACTGTGGTCTGCCACTTAATGTGGGCACTTTTCAGCTCTGACTCACCCACTCAAGGTAACTAGAATGCACAAAGACTAATGTCCCAAGGCTTCACATTTGTTCACATTTCCCTGATAAATATCCAGCTCTTTTACCCAACGTGTTAGTCGAATAGGTGCCTTGTTTATCACTATTTGCAGCATGTGAAATAACAGGAAACACTTGGGCTGCACAAGAATTGCAAGAGCCATTTTGATGTGGAGTTTTATTACCGATTAAAGATTTAACTACACAGTGGACATTTTATTTGAGAGAAGACTGAAATATGAACTGCTAAACTAATAATAGAACCACATGCATTGAACATGTTTGAAGAGGCCAAAACTATAGGGTTATCAGGTTGCAACAACTGAAATTGAGAATTTGATTTGTGTGTACCCTAGTATCTGTTAGAGTGTACATTTCACTAAGATTACTTTAAAGTCGAATATCATGCTAAAAAGTTTCCCTGATTTCCTAATTGTCGTCCTTATTTAGTCTTGTATTTCAGTATTGCTTCTGATTTTGACACACTTGACTACTGCCTATTCCATCTACTATCGATTCATAAAGTAAATGGTGGTAATTGGCTGTATAAAAGCTTTGTGAAGGTGTAGTTTCTTCCTCATCTGACTTTATCTGTTTAAGTGACCGCGTTGCTACGGAAACTGAGCACTTGCTAAGCAAATGAAAGTAACGTGCCACAGTTAAGAATAGATTTAGGCCTATGCAATACGCAAAAAAGCCACCAGAGCAGCTCTCTCCTCAGCACAATTGTGAGAATAATCTCACGCTCCACACAGCTGCTCCAGCGCGTACTCCTGTGCCATTTTAATTCATTGCCACTACTTCCTGAACTCAGGTGCGCCGGCAACTGTAGTGCATCACCGCCCCATCGCTGCACAATGGAAGGTACAGTACGCCTTTGGTTTTCATTGACAATCCCACGGCGAGCCCGAGTGAGCGACAGGCTGAAGTGTGGTGTCCACATGGGCATATGGTGAGGTCCACAGCAGTTCAAATACATTAGCATGCACAGTGCCTGCCGTGGTCTCTTCTCTTTCTCTCCCTCTCCTACGGCACAAAGCCCCCGCAAACCAACAACCACAGATTTCACCCCACGTCCGACCACGCAGCTCACCCTCTTACAAAGCATGACTGGAAAGAGTGGGAGATGGGTCAACTGACTACCAAGGATCAAAGACTAACAGAAGAACGTCCCAAATCCGGACGCGAAAACGGAGCAGTTTCTTTTTTTTTTTTTTGAGGGGAGGGATGG
>OMNZ01085886.1:0-17133 GCA_900303255.1 Lesueurigobius sanzi
ATACGTTGGGGACACTGCATATGTGGCATTTTTTTCTGTTTTGGAGAACGGTTTGACTTGTATATTGTGTGTATTGTATGAATTGTTTGAGCAGACAAGCAGCACTGTAACCCATACAGTTTTCCTCTTTGGGGACTAAGTACAGTACTTAAGTACAGGGCAGTTGACAGACTTGGTGGGGCCCGGGGCAAGAAGGTTTCTCATGGGCCCCCCACCACTCAACCCTTGCGGCGGCACCTGTTTGCTACAGCATTTTTTAAATAAATCATTTTATAGGCTGTATTTTGGGGCCCTTTCCCACAATTTTACACCACTGTTCTCTCATCATTCTCTTCCTTTGGTCCTGCTTAACCTCTTAAACCCCAACCGGTGTCAAATTTGGGTCCTGTAGGGTTTAACAGGTTAAAGAACACTCCTTCATTCGTGTTTAGTGGGGGAGTGTGCATTCAAGGAAAACTTTAAGATGGACACAAATAAACCATCCAGAGTTATATGATTTTACGCATTAAGACAGACATCAAAGCAAGTAATGAATAAAAAAAAAAAAAAAAAGAATCATGCAGAACAAGGGAAAATATAATGTGGGCTCCTTGCTGGGCCCCCCTGGTCCTGAGGCCCGGGGACAACATACCCCTATGACCCCCCCTGTCGACGGGCCTGCTTAAGTAGGGCTGTCACTAACGATTATTTAGGTAATCGATGAATCAGTTGGCGGCAAACTGTGCCTGGAAATTGCAACTTTTAAAAACTTTTTGCCACATGAAGCTAAAGGGACACCATTTGCAGACGTCTTGATGGAGTAAACTTAAAGGTAATGTCTGTAGGACGCTCTTTGTACAAGTTTCACTGTCATTCCTTATTTGAAAGCTAAGAACCTCTAAAATTCAGTCTGGGATTGTGAAAGTGAGAGAGAGAGAGAGTCCTCTTTCTGCTCTGATTAGATTATGGTCCGAGATTCATCTCATATTTGGAACAATCAGAGCTAAAATATTTTGGGGAAAAACTTCTATAACCAATGCCTTTAGAGACGACAAATAAAAAGTATGTACAGTATATCCGAGAAATAGGTGACCAGATTTTCCACATTAAAAACTAGGACAAAAATTATTATTATTTTTTTGTTGAATTTTTCTTACGTTTTTTCTCAAATTTTGACGTCATTTTTCTCATCTTTTCTTATATATATATTTTTGTTTTTCATAATTTTTCCAAAATTTTTTCGTCATTTTTTTCAATTTTTCATCATTCTTTTCTATTTCTTCTTCCTTCATTTTTTGTATTTTTTTTCTCGCATTTCTTCGTCTTTTTACCCATGCTTTCTTCTTATGTAATTTTTCTTTATGCATTTCTTTCGTCACATTTTTTCCTCAGGGTCAAAAGTCATAAAGTATCAAGTAAATATGTAGCTTTGGACATGGCACTGGTGAAAAACTGGGACAAATGGATGGTTTCAGATAAATACACAAGGACATGGGACAGAGGGCTCAAAACTGGGACTCTCCCGGGTAAACTGGGACGTCCGGTCACCCAACCCAGAAACGATTAACCGATTACTAAAATAGTTGACAACTTTTTCAATAATTGATTAGTTGTTTCAGCCCCATACTTGAGTAAATTTACTTCGTCACTGCCCACCTCTGCTTGGGTGTAGCTTGTAATGATCTGCATAAAGACCCCACAGACAAAGAGAGAGTTGAAGTGTTTTTATTTAGACTTTTACAGATTGGACATTTATTACAAGTTGCTTAACTCTTCTTAACAGTGTACACATTCACTACGCACAGCTACCAGAAACTACAGTCTATTTGGTCTAATGTACACATGGGCCAGAGTGTGGTCAGGCCTGGAGGTGTGTGTGGCCAGTCTGTCGATGACGCACCAGGATGAGAGCAAAAGTGATGATCAGTTCCTATCGCGACAAAGGTGCCAGTGTCGATAAAACTGAATTACTGGATTGAACAACGTACACGTATATCCTTTTCGTTACTTTATGTTACAACACGGGGTGAGCAATGACCTGAAAGCAAACGGCCCCTGATGCACTTCTTGTTGCCGTGTACCTGTGGCCTATACGATATGCATGTGCGAGAACCATGCAGTGTTGAAGCATGGAGGTGTTTGGTGTTGGAAAGAACACTTCCCAACAATAAATAATGAGTGAATTTGCGATGACAAGTGCTGCAAAACACGGCAATGTGTGTGATGTAACTCAGGTAAGGCTTTGTCCTCGATGTGCAGGTGAAATTAGCCTGAAAACCGGTTTAAAACATTCATGTGGCTTTTCAGTAATTCTGCTTTTGGTGTCGATGCGTGAACCTGAAAAACATCCTGGTCCCTAGAACAATATATAAATCACAAAATCACAAAATTAAATATCTTTATATCAACTTTACCTTACTACATATACTTATTTATTCAACCTATCTTCAATCTTATTCTGGCTTTCCTTTTCTCGTTTGGAAAAGGAGGACACCCCCCCCCCCCCCCCACGTTGAAATGTTGAAATATTAGTTTGGCCTGATTGAAATCTCTACACGTCGTTACAGGTATTCTGACATCAGCTACAAAGGGAGTAAATGATAACATAAGGCAAAGAGGTGGAGCAGAAAGAGGCAAGTCTAGGTGAAAAGAACTGCACAACAGGAATGGCAAACTAGAGAAAGTAAGGACTTGTGAGAAATCATTACACTGGCTTTTAATTCAAAACTCTTTAAAATCATGTCAAGCAACTCCACACTGCGGTTTTTTGTTTAGTTTAACATGCCATGCAGTTTGATATTAGGGTCAAGCTGTGCACTTTGGTCAACAATGTACACACACACACACACACACACAAAAAAAAATCCCACTAAAGGGCCTTACCTATCTGTATAAGAAGATTAAGTGCATTGTGCCACGTTAATAAAAGTGTGGAGATGGGGTAAAACATCCACATGA
Source organism: Lesueurigobius sanzi (assembly GCA_900303255.1). Taxonomy (NCBI): domain Eukaryota; kingdom Metazoa; phylum Chordata; class Actinopteri; order Gobiiformes; family Gobiidae; genus Lesueurigobius; species Lesueurigobius sanzi. Next base: position 2,938 of record OMNZ01085886.1, read on the forward strand.
TATGTTCTCAGGGCCGGCCCAGCCTAATAAACGGACTATGCAGCTGCTCGGGGCCACAAGGTTCACCAGGGGGGCCCCTAATAGTGTATTCATTTGTACTACAGGCGTGTTGTGCATCTCGAAAATGTCCCTCAAATGTCCAAGGTCTCCTCAAAACTAGTAGTACACTGCAAAAAGAAATGTAAAAGTCAAATTTTCTTAAAATTATAAACATTTGCCCTTGAGTTGAGTAACTACCGTATTCTCTGGACTATAAGTCGCACTTTGTCTCTTAGTTTGGCTGGTCCTGCGACTTGAGGTGCACCTTGTATATGAATTAATACGTTATGTAAACATACTCTGTTCAGTTCATTGTTTTTGCTTTGTGTAGCTGAATAACCATCAATGTGTTTCGTTAGCATACACCCGTACACCTATTCAGCCTGTTGTTCTCTATTCTATTGTTATTATAACTTGCCTTTCAAGATGGTTCTTGGTCTTGAATTTTGTAAAATAAATTTACCCCAAAAAATGTGACTTATAGTCCAGTGCGACCTATACATGTGTTCATTTTTTTTCTTTATTATGCAGTTTTTGGCTGGTGCGACTAAAGCTGCCCACACACTACAGGATTTTAAACTTTTGAGATTTATAATCAGTGCACAGACCACACACACTTAAGGACACACACGAGGAGTTCCACCACAGATCATGGTATGAGAGAAAGTTTGTATTGAGCCACGAATCAGAAAGATACAGAAAGACAAAAAATCTGGCTAAAAATCCTTGTGTGTGGGCAGCTTTATACTCCAGCCCGACCGGAAAATACGGTCATTTCAAGAAATTTGCCAGTGGGGTACGTTTTTTACACTTAAATTAAGAAAACATGTTGTTTTTATCCAATTTTAGTGTGATTAATTTAAGAGTAAAAAAACTACCTCACTGGCATAATTCTTGAAATTAGTTCAACAAATTAGGGGCAAATACAAATTTTAAGAAAGTTTTACAAATTTCTAGACGCCTTTTTGCAGTGTAGTCTACCACTTTCTTTTACAAACATGGTCGGTTTAAATGGTGGGGGAATTGCCAGTTTCTGAATGAGCTTGTTTGCCATGGTTTCCAGTTGTATTTTTCAGTTAGAACATGGACAGTGGGACAAATTCCTGCTAAAGCTGCCTGGTTTTGCTTTTAAGCGCTGCTAAAAATGTGAAAGGTAGAAAAAGGAAAGGGATATACCTCACAAAAACTAACCTCACAATCAAAGCTCTAATGTGAGCTCAGTTTTTGTTAATTTTCTTTACTGCCGTTCACATTATAGACCCTTTCATTGTTTCTAAACATTCCGGCCTTCGCTGGAGGCGGGAAGCTAGACCCCTATCTATTTCCATTGTAGCTGTTGTCATAGTAACGATAAACAAATGTCTAACTGTTGTGGTAAATATCAGATAAAACCTTATTTTATCGTCTCAAATGACATTCCTCTTGTTCTTGCTCCTTAAGCCACAACAGGACCACATTTTTAGTTGTAGTTTTACACTTATAATCACTAGTTTTAGTTTAATCTTTTTTCTCTTGCTCACTTCCTGCCTCCAGCTGATGTCATTGATGATGTAAGCAGCGCTTTAATGCCATACCAAGCAGCTTTAGCAGGAATTTGTCCCACCGTCCATGTCCTAACTGAAAAACGCACTTGGAAACCATGGCAACTAAGCAAATTCAGAAATTGGCAATTGAAAGTAAAAACAGCAACGAGTGAGTAAACAAGGTTTTTGAGAGTGCTGGCACTTGGTACGACATAAAGAAAACCTTTATTGAAATAGCTGGAATGGGAATGATAGCTGCATCTTCCATCTGAACCTCATTTAGTTTAGAAATATAAAATGTCATTAGTTGTACTTGTATGCACTTATAAACATAATACTGGTTGTTTTGGTGAACGGAGGATTATGATTCTGGAGCTGGTTTACTCTCACCTGACTTCACATTATTGAACATGGCTAACTGAGCGAAGACTTCCAACACTCTGCTCTTTGAGGCCACATTCTTAGAGCAACATGAGACGGTGACATAGATGAAGGCAGATTGCAGGGGTCATCACAGGGAACCAGGGCTTTTAACGTTACAGATATGAAGGACTTACGAGGTTTGATAGCAATACGCTTTTTTACAAGCAGGAGATGAATGCAGGTTGGCTTTGCATTACCTGAATATTCGAGCATTACCAGTATCTGTGCGTATTATAAAGAGATTAAAGAGGCTCTGAATGCTCATGTTACTTTATGTATGAAATCAGGTCTAATCATCTCATATTTGAAGATCAGAGCAATTGTGTGTGAACGTGTCAAAAATCCACAGGATTTTGCAGACACTTCAAATTGATGTATAAAGAAGTGTTTTTAAATGTGTATTTATATTTTATGTAATTTGTTAAGTCATTTGTCAGTGCCTAAACTACATGATTGGTCTATTGAATATTCTAAAAGCAGGTAAATGCAGGAGTTCAGTCCTGGTTAGACACGTGTCAGGAAGGCCAGGTTGAGTGAGCCTGGGATCTGGATGGATTCCAGAGCGAGGGAGGAAGGATTGAATGGGAAAGTAACAGGATAAATCATCTTCGTGTCCATCAACAAATGGGGACTGTCACTGCGGTCTCGTAGGCGTGTCTGCAGCAAAATACACAAGAGAACTTCAGTAGGTAAATGAGCTAAATATCTATCACCACCAGGTGGCAGCAAAGCTTCTTCTGACGTGCTTTGTACAGTGCATAAGACAATACAGTACAACAACAAACTCTTTCCAAGCTCTATTTTATAGCTAGAAAAATATATGGCATCAAACTTTACCTGTATTGTTCGTATGAATGCAACTGAAACTCTTTCCTCAAACTCGTTGACCGGAGTATAGAGGTTCAACACCTTTACAATCTGCAACAGAAAATCACCAATCACCACAAAGCACTCCTGAAGACAAACCAACAACAGTATGCCCTCTGTGCACTCTGGACTGACCTGAGCAGTGGTGAGGGCCAGGCACATAGAGCAGATGGCCTCTGCGTCTTCATCGTTCTTCTTCTTCACCTGCAGCAGCTGCGCAGCCTGAATCAGAGGCTCCAGAGTCTCTTTGGCTCCACATCCCATCAGCCCCTTGTCTCTGAGCCACTCCTCCAACTGGCTCACGTTGTACCTGCATAAAACATCTCTTTTTAGCTTGTCCAGGGCTAACTAAAGCAGTGGTTTCGCTATAGGGATAATTTTTCTCAGCCATTTTTTACAGGGTTGTAAAAAATCTGTCTATTTTATTTTTATCCTTCATTCATTAATTTCTCGTTATATATGCAAGAAAAACAGATTACAGGATTACATTTGTGAGTAGAATCATGGGACATGAATTTGGAAACTACATTATGTTAAACTTGTGTAAAACTTTCAAAAGATGACGATGGCTTGATTTTCAATCCTTCAAAATGAAGGAGATGGAAATGTTCTGTCATTGACAGAGCATTTTCAGTTAATGTAACCTCTGGACTAAAGTGACTCAGTTCATACCTGATCTGCATGCCTTTGCTCCACGAGCACATGTCTTTGCGCAGCAGCAGGTTGTTGAGGGTAGCAGCTCCGATGATATAGAACTGCTGCTTGACCACCTGTTTGATGAGCTCAGGGTCCATGCCGTGGTGACACATGGTGGAATGGAAGGCGCTGAGCTGACGCAGGATGGAGTCCAGAGTGTAGATTCCCTCGTCAGCGATACTGGACGTTCGCTTTCGAAGGCCAGTGGGCTTCACCCCGGACACGCCCTGAATGGTCTCATGTTCCAGCATCCCAGACACTGCACACAATGTACAAACACTTCAGTTCTGTCTACAAGTACAGATATAAATACAGTCTAGTCGTGTGGCCCGGGTTTGTTGAGTTGAGAATGTATATTTAAACGTCTGACTAAAGCCTACACACACACTCTCCTAAATAATATCAGATATCTTCTATGGACTTACCTATCATGGGCAAGAGGATGCTATCCATGCATTTAACAAGCTGCTGGTAAATCTGGATGGCGAGGTCACTTATCACCTGTCTGTACTCCGCCAAGTCAAAGTTGGACAGGCAATGTTCATTTTGCCTTGTCGTGTTGTGTCTCATGAAGGCCTGACAAACACATGTTTGTGTTACAATGGTTCTAACACGGACAATCTATATCTTGTATGTCTCACCTCATCTCCACTATACTGTTTCAGGCAATGCAGGAAGCGACAGGTGTTGGCAAGCCAGAAAGAAACCGTCTCAAAATCATCCCCTCGTTTCTTATGGGAGAGAAAGATTAGTTTTGTTAGTGGTATATGAGCTAAAATACTACATATAAAAACGTACTGTATACGTATAACCTGCAGAAACAAACCTTAAGGATCTTCTTTATACTATTGATGGTTGAGGTGAGCAGAGTACGGACTTTCAGGTCATCGTTGACGTAGTCTGCATGTCGTAGACACATGAACAGGATGTAGGCTGGAAGGCCTGGGATTAGATTCACCGCGACGCCTCTTGGCTTCAGCTCTGTGAAAGTATAAGAGCCACCATTGTAAACTCGGTTAAAAAGTCACACATTTTCACAGTAAATAGAGTACCAAGAATTAGGTTCTTGACTAGTTTCATCTCGTCTTCCTTCTTGTACTCCAGCATGCCCTGGAAGTCCTTCTCTCTCCGAGGAATATTGACTGGGTGAATGGGCTCCTCCACGATCTGCCCCGGAGATGTCTGTCCCTCAGTTTGACCCGCTGAGAAGAATACAAAAGGGCATCATTACATGTTACACTTGATCATACAGCATACAAAGATGTTTTTATGTTTACAAAAGGTACTAAGAACAAATATTTATGGTCTAATCAATGTAAATGGACATGAAAACAGTGGGGTCTGATGAGGGGCCCACAGCAATGACAGCTCTGCAAAAGATACAGCTGTGGTCATAAGTTTACACATCCTGGCAGAATGTTTGATTGTTTTTTGGCCATTTTTCAGAGAATATGAATGATAACACAAAAACCTTTTTAACACTCATGGCTAGTGGTTGTGTGAAGCCGTTTATTGCCAAAGAACTGGTTAGTGTGTTTTCAAATCATAATGACAACAGAAACTACCCAAATGCCCGCATCTTGCAACAAACACCACTCCTCCCACACTGTAACTCTCTATTTACATTTTCACTTCTTGAAAAAGGCTTTGTTGGAGCCAATACGCGTGGAAGAAACTAGCAACATGTTCTTAAAGATATTAATATTCATTAGCCCAGTACAATAAAGGCTTTTTACAAAATGTAAATAGAGAATTATGAAACTTAGCGGGGACTGAGCTTTTTCTGTTGTTGGACCTAAATTATGGAATGAGCTGCCCCTGTGTATTACACTGTCCAATTCACTTCCTGTTTTTAAGTCTCGTCTTAAGACACACTTGTTCTCTTTGGCTTTTAAGCCATTATGAAGTGTTGATTTTTTGCTGTAAACAGTGTTTGTTTTGCCACTGCTTTGTACTTTCTCATTGTATTAAAAAAAAAAAATGTTTTCATTGTACAGCACTTTGTTCAACCGTGTTGTTGTTTTTAATTGTGCTTTATAAATAAACTGTATTGGATTGAATTAAAATGTGGGAGGAGTGCCTTGGTTCTCCGTTTTTCTCTCAAGTTTCTGTTCCCCAAACGCCAAAGCACCTTCCCCAAAAAACTACTTTTGTGGTACTGAATTCCTGAGCACAGGTGTTGCTGATCATGTAAACTTTTGATCAGGGTCATTTGGGTAGTTTCTGTTGTCATTATGATTTGAAAACACACACAAACCAGTTCTTTGGCAATAAATGGCTTCACACAACCACTAACCATGAGTGAAATGAAATGTTTTTGTGTTATCATTCTCATTCTGCCGGTGTATGCAAACTTATGAGCACAACTGTATATCAATGTAAACTCATTTCTTCCATACCTCCCATTTCTCCTATCCTCTTGGAGTAAACCTTTAGTTGTTTCTTGAGTTTGCGAATGGTCCGGTCCTGTTTCTCCAGTTGCTCCATGAGATCCTAAAACACAACAAAAAGAATGAGGGAAGAACCGATATGTCCAGCACAAGAGAGAGGCACTTAATCAGGGCGAGCCAGAAGAAGCCTACTTCATTCTTGATACATGATTGTTTTACGTGATTATCTCAAAGAGCAGAGGGTGAGCTGTAACATGAGGCTGTTAAGGAAACGTGCTGGAGGGAGTTAAAGCGACACCTCGGAAATACAAATTCAGTGTAAATTTAGTTAGTGGTGACACACATGCAAAAAGAGGCACACAGATGCATCTCCTGACGCTACATACGACCATCCTCCGCAAAATGATGACTCGAGCTTCCCGGGATTCTGTCGGGTCATCGGTCAAGAGCTCCTGTCAGGCGACACCATCCACATTAATGTTGGAGTACTACTCAGTGGATAAGTACTGCACACATTTGTCAACAAACCAGGGGTGGAAGAAGTACTCAATATTCTAAAAGTAAACATGCAGATACAGGACCAAGAATTTACTTTAAAAGTAAAAGTATCAGATTAAATTGCTACTTAAGTAAAAGTACAAAAGTATCTGGGCCAGGTGGTTGGACTTTGACCGGAGGCATGTTATCCCTCCCATTTGATTTGTCTGTGTCTAGCGCAGGCATACCCAAAGTGCGGCCCGGGGGCCAAATGCGGCCCTCAGACCAATTTTTGGTGGCCCAAAATCTTCTTGTTGAATTAGCACATGTCGTCAGAGATGATGTTTTTCTGTAGGTTTTTGAGGTTTTCTGCACAATTAAAGCCTCAAAAACTTTATTTTAATTGTGAGACAGGTTCCAGACTAACTAAAGGTGTGGGGAGAAGGTTTAAACCTCTCTTTAAATCAACCCAGTTGAATTTTGGACTGCGCTGGCCACCGATCTGTGGCCCTTCATGTTGTACCCACTTCAATATGTGGCCCTCGATGAAAAATGTTTGGACACCCCTGGTCTCGCGTGTTGTTTGGTATGTCGTTGTGTGAGTGTGAGTATTATTAAAATTGTAAATTCAAAGTAACAGGAAATGTAAGTAATTCAATTAATTTGTGCTTTGGAAAAAGTGGTGGGATTAAATACTGTAAGTTGTACTTATTCCCACTCCTTTTGGACATGTCAACCTGTAAACTGGCTTAGAAAAGGATGTTTTTGATTTTACTTTTGCTCTCATTGATTTGATTGAACAGCCGTTTATGCTTTTTTGTTTGTTTTGTTGTTTTTGTTACGATGCCTTGTGTGGCTACACGTACATGTTCAAATAAACTCATTCATTCATAGTGCAGATGATAGGTCATAATGTTTTTGTGATTATGATTTAGTTTGATGGATAATATCTGTGGAAACTACTAGTCACAGTTAAAGTGAAGTGGCATGATCATGAAATTAACAGAATTATTTTTAAAAGCATGAAGATAAGTTCTATTTCCTATTCATTTACATTACACAGGAGGACAATCACAACATGGCCGCCATAGCCTTCCATTCTTTCCAATGTATTACAATGGCCTTGTCCCATCTAGAGTTGCATTAAAGATCTTGGATAACTAATGTGTAACTAATACATTAACACATTCTTCCTGACTTTTTGCACCCCCCTGTGTCATCCTGTCCTAAGAGCTGTTGTAACAAGTGAATTTCTCCATTGTGAGATCAATAAAGAACTATCTTATCTTAATGTTTAACCACACATGAGTGTGGGCTGTAATCTAAAGTGAAACGCTATTACCTGTAACTACAAGAAACAAGAGGGAACAGAGTATAATCGTAACTAAAGTGTAATTACCTGTACTTACATGTGTAACTACGCTCTTGTTACCTGTACCTACACACAGGACTGTGGGCTGTAATCTAAAGTGCTAACACAAATATGCTAATTTCCAGAAAATGTTGCTTGGTTTTAAGAGAGTATTCCATTTGTAACTTTAGCAGATGACTTGCGTGGCGTACCAGGTTTTCATTGGTGAGCCGCGTGATCTCGTGCTGCAGACTGGCCTCGATGCGCGCCTCGGGGGGTAACTGCAGGTTCTGGGCCAGGAGCTGCTGCTGCCGGTTGTTCTCCTCCTTCACGCTCTGCAGCTGGCCGCGCAGAGTCTCCACCTCGCCGTCGTAGCTCCTCCTCTGAGTCTGCAGCTGGTGCTCCAACAGCCTGGGGACGGACGGGGGACACGGAGGATGCACAGAACGAAATGCGAAAGTTAAAAAAGAAAATACAGATGTGTGTGCTCCAAATGTGACTGAAGTGTTGCAGGCGCTTGAAGAAACACAGTTCACCCACGCACTGCAAAAAGTGAGCTAGAAATGAGTGAACTTTTGTAGAAATAAGTAGATTTGCCCTTGAAATCCCTAGAAAATTTGTCAAAGTAACTGCCAATGGAACAAGAGAACTTAAGGGGAGACACTACAGGAAAAAGTCAATACTTTCAATTTTCACCGAGCACTGTTCTAATGGTACGTTCCAGGCAACTGGTAAATTTACCACTTGAAAGTTACCAGTTATGACCTCAAAGCGATCAAATATGTAAATAAAACATGGCTGCTGTTCGTGACTTGCAGTATGTTTTTCTTCCTCAAAAGGCAAATGGACTTTCACCTGTCGACCCTCTTGAGTTATTCTCTTCAGCCACATTTTATTTGTATAAGTGAAGATAACTATTAAATGTTTGGTTTAAACACCGGTTTACATGTAGTATGTGCTGTTAAATAATGTAAACAAACAAGCTAGCACCAAAAGGACACGTTTTTATCGTATGATTTACTGTATATATAGGTCCATTCACGAAGAAAGTCTCAGGTGTTGACGTGTTGTGTGACGTCATATCAGTGAAGTCGGAGATGTCCAAACTGGTCCGAGTTTACAAGTCGTAATAGAATTCGGAAATGTGATGTCATATCGCAAAGTATTATGGCATAAGCAGCACGGTTTTTCCATAATAAACGAATGGAGGTTTTAATTAAAGGTAAAATACTGTTCATATAAAAGCATTCTGACACTATATGTATTTACCAGCAGTGACTCCACAGCTAATGAAGCTGTTCCACGGCTCTTTTCTCCACTTTTTAATTACGCTTATGCCAATGTTAGTCAATAGGTAATGTTTGCTAGTAGCTGCTAACATGGCGGATTTCCATGGCAACGGTGGCTATTCCCAAACTCTATTACCAGCTAGAGCGGCATTCCAAGGCATTTTTCCCAGTTGCAAGTCGGAAATTTACCACTTACCAGTTGCCTGGAATGCACCATATCTGCGGAATGCAACTGGAAACCATGGCAACCAGGCTAATTCTGTTGACTGACAGGCTTCTGTCAGTCTACCCCAGGGGAAACTGTGGCTACAAAATGTAGCTTACCACCACTAGCATGGACTGAATGAGCCCCCTCCCTTTCATGTGTGAAGCGCTTTGGGTGTGACTATGTCATATGAAAAGCGCTATACAAATAAGATTCCCTTTCCCCTTTCCCTTAATTCAAAAAGTGGGAATAACCATTTCTACAAAATGCTTTTTTCTCACATTGTGGTGACAACATCTCCACTTGGGCAGCTCCTACAGGCTCCAAACTAACAATATTTAGAAGGTTTGTTCAGAGGGATTTTTCAATATTTAATTCCTAGCCTGATTTATGAAGCTTTGAGCCCCAAAAAACAAGGTGCAAAACAAGATATGCAAAATCCCTTCTGAACAAATCTTGTGAACACATCAACAAAATAAAACCATATTTTTAAATCTGGCTTCATCCATTATTTAAATTCCCTCACTGAAAATATAGGCAATTTTGGACATTTTAAATGCCTTGAAAAATTGCAATACATTTTGTTCTCATATTTAAGTCAGTGAGATAGAAAAAAAAGTTTCAAATTCACATCACTCCATTTTTTTCCCTTATGCACCTTGCCAAGAAAAAGCGTCTACATTTTTCACACAAACACTTTTTCCATTGGCAAATACATTTTAGTCACCTACTGTAATCAAGGTAAAATATACTTATTTCAATAGACCCTTTCGCTGCTTACATCATCAGTGACATCAGCTGGACGCAGGAAATCAGCAAGAGGAATCAGATTAAACTAAAGTGATTATAAGTGTAAAAAAGCTAAAAAATGTGGTCCTGTTGTGGCTTAAGGAGCAAGAACAAGAGGAACGACATTTGAGATGATAAAATAAGGTTTTATCTGATATTTACAACAACAGTTAGACGTTTGTTTATCGTTACTATGACAACAGCTACAATGGAAATAGATAGGGGTCTAGCTTTCCGCCTCCAGCTAAGCCCAGAATGTTTACAAACAATGAAAGGGTCTATAAAATGTGAGTTATCTCTAGATGACTTTTTGCAGTGCAGCGCTGTGGCAGTGGCCTCATGCTGTGAAAACACCACATCATTTACTCCTAGAGATCTGCCACAGGGGTCTGAGTGACAAGTACAATATACGGGTTTAGCCATGTTCACACTGCTCAGGTCAGATGCTGCGGCGCCAAAAGGAGCTTTCATGCTTCATTTTCACCCTGGGCATCGCATCCAGCACAGCACACTCTACAAACTCCACTGTGGTGTGGTAGGACTCCCTGAATAATCTGCGACAATACCTTCAGAACACACCCGGCACAGAGGTGGGCACAGCCGTCACAATATTTACTCAAGTCACAGAAATGTTGAATAATTTAGCTCAAAACAGAAGGAAAAGTGGTCATCAAACTAAAGAAATAAATAATTATGCACAAATGGAAGATTTGAGACACTGCAGGCAAAACTCTATTTCAATTTTCAGATTTTGGGCTCTCTTTATGTAAATATTTTCAAAGTTTCTCCATAGAACTACAGTCAGTTTCATAAATAATGTGACAGTCACCAGAAATGTTCTTCACGTTACAGTTACATGATTGACATGAGGAGCTGTATTTCCAAATCGGAAATACAGCTCCTCAAAGTCAATTGGAGTCTTTTTCAGAGGCTCAAAAGTAATGGGACAGAAGCTGATCCAGAACTGGACTTTCTCATTGTTCTAATCTATGTTTAGCTTTTTAGTTCAGCACTTTGGTCAGCTATAGTTGTTTTAAATGTGCCATAGAAATGAAGTTTGAAATGACCTGACGAGATGGCAGAGCTGCAGCAAAGACCTGGCCCAGCAGCTCTGAGGAGCAAACCCAGGACTTGGTGATGTCCATGGGCTCCAGACGTCACACAGTAGCTGCCCACTAAATATTTACAACATAGTATGAAAGATAATCAAAACAAACAACAAAATTCTGGTGACTGTCCCATTATTTATGGATCTGAGTGTATATGGGAAATTATAACTTCAATGACCTTTTTCTCAAAAAGCATTTTTCTCACAATGTGGAACTTTACAGTCTTATATATTCATATTTTGAAGGTTTGTTCAGATATTTTCAATATTTCGTTCCTAGCCTCATTCATATACTTTTTAATGCCAAAAAACAAGGCAAAATTTTAAATGTTTTTTTTTTCTCTTCTATTGCTGAATATTTTTTGTTTAGGTTATAACCCAATAACCTGCCGTGTGCCAGATTGATATGCGTATCTCTCTGATTTGAGTTCTATGCATTATCAATCCGGAAAGGCTCTCGTACAATCCAGTCGGGAAAGGGAGGGACCGTTACCAGCAGTACTTGAAGATAATTGGGTGAAGCGCCTGATGGTAGCCGCCTACCGTAGTCAGCGGCAGAGCGTCTCGGTGTGACGTCATAGCACCATGTCCCGCCTTAAACCCCAATGGAGGCACGTCATTGGTCCCGCAGCTTTCGGAGTCGAGCCCGATCGTAAGGGATTGGAGCCTTTCAAGATGTATCCTCACATTTGTGAAATCACAAATCTCGTGAGAATACATCTTGCAGAGCAAGGTTAATAACCCAAGTGCTCAAATAAAGAAAAATAATGATGAAATGTTACAGAGGGCCACACGCTAATTTGAACTAAGTTAATAACCTTTTATTACGATTTCAGCTTATTATTAGGTTGCTTTAATGCTTATTCAACAACAGTTTGTGGAACATTCTAGTATATTACTACAATGTTTCCCAACCAGGGGGTACGTGAGAGGGAGATTTTTAATTATTATGGTCAAAGAAAAGATATTTTAAAACATTTAACTATAAAGAGTGAGAGTTTGAGAGTATTTAGCTGTCTTTTACCTGATAAATTTTTGTCATTCACTTTCTAACTAATCAACAAATCCATCGAAGCAGGAGGTACTCAGAGCATAAATTAAAGGCTCAAGGGGTTCGTGAGACAAAAAAAGTTGGGAACCAGTGTATTACTATATAAATAACAAATGAAATGTATTTTTGGGTCGTGGCTTGTCGTCCGATGGTGACATACCAGAGAAACACTGATTTATACAAATGTTTCACATAAATTTACTTTATCAAACATCACTTTCTTTGAAGTTTTTTCGGTCAAAACATTAATTTAATCCATGATTAGTGCGTTAATTATTTTGTGATTAATCGTGAGTTAAAGCGTTAACTTTGACAGCCCTAGATATTACTCAATTGAATTTCTCTCCCTATTCACCTGCAGTGTCTCGGCTTAAAAGATTTCCAAACAGTATCACATGTGACTCTTCAAAAGGTTACTCACGCATGTGTACTTGAGTAAATGTAACAAATTACTGCCTGCCTCTGCGTAACGTTAAGAGCCCCCTGGTGAATTGTTAGGTAATACAAAGATATGGGGTGAAAGAGACCCAGCAGCAGTGCATGCATTTACAGTTACACCTGATGGTCTCCTTTAAGCCCTGATTAACCAGCCACAGCTCTCCATCCTCATTCAGCTTATGGATGTCAGGGGCAGCTGATCTGACCAACACAAAACACAAGGAAATGTGAACGTACAAGGGAGAAACAATAAGACGCACAGCTGGGATCGGTGGCACACACAATAACACATGTTGTTGAGTCATGAGGAAACAAAAGTGAACATAAAATGACAAGAGAGAGAAATCTAAGAGCAGTGGCACAGGATGAATCAGAAATAAAACATTAAAGAGGAAAGATAAGAGCTACTTGTGCCTCAGAGATATGTGCACAAAGCAAACAGGAAATACACAATTACGTGACATGAAATTGGGATGATACAAGTAAGTGGTTTACAAACTCATGTACACTGCAAAAAGTAATATAGAAATACAGTGCCTCTCGTAAGTACTAATACACCTTGAACTTTTGCACATTTAGTCCTGTTTACAACCATAAACATAAATATGTTATTTTGATTTTTTTACTGAAAGTTCACACACAAGTAACAGACAACTGTGAAGTGAAAGCAAAATGATACATGATTCTGTTATTTTTCAAAAAATAGAAAACCGAAATGTCTGGCATGCACAAGTATTCATACAGCATGAGTTAATACTTTGTGGAACCCCCTTTTGCTGCAATAACATCAGCAAGTCTTGTGGGGTATGACTCTACAAGATTTGCACATCTAGAGACAGAAAGTTTAGCCCATTCCTCTTTACAAAACAACTCAAGCTCTGTCAAATTAGATGGAGAGCATTTGTGAACAGCAGTTTTCAGGTCTTTCCACAGATTTTCTATTAGATTTAGGTCTGGACATTGACTGGGCCATTTTAACACATGAATATGTTTTGTTTTAAACCATTCCATTGTAGATTTAGCTTTGTGTTTAGGGTCATTGTCCTGCTGGAAGGTGAATCTTCGCCCCAGCCTCAATTCTCTTGCTGACTCTAGCAGGTTTTCCTCCAAAATGTCCCTGTATTTGGCTCCATCCATCTTCCCAACTATTCTTACAATCTTCCCAGTCCCAGCTGAAGAAAAGCAGCCCCATAGCATGATACTCCCCCCACTATATTTGACACTGGGGATGGTGCACTCAGGACGATGAGCAGTGTTAGGTTTGCGCCATACATAACGTTTTGGATTTGGGCCAAAAAGTTCAATTTTTGTTTCATCTGAACAAAGCACCTTCTTCCACATGGTAGCTGTGTCCCATATGACTTCTGGCAAACTTCAAACGGGATTACCATGTACAGATTCCCCCCAGCTCAGCGGCACTACTTCAGCTCCTCCAGAGTCATCTTGGGGCACTTGGTTGCATTTCTGACCAGTGCTCTCCTTGTTCGATCTGTTAGTTTAGGTGGACGGCCGTGTCTTGGTAAGTTCGCAGTGGTGCCATACTCTTCCCA
>OMNZ01085920.1:4887-17703 GCA_900303255.1 Lesueurigobius sanzi
GTCATTTTTCATAGAATATGAATGATAACACAACAATCTTTTTTCCTCTCATGGTTAGTGGTTGTGTGAAGCCATTTATTGCCAAAGAACTGAGTTTACTCTTTTGAAATCATAATGAAACAGAAACTACTCAAATGTCCCTGATCTAACGTTTACATGACCTTCAACAACTGCCAGGAAGATTGTTCAGGAGCAAAGAAAAACTCACTTCAGCTGAAATACAGGACTCTCTGACAAAATTTGTTTGTGTAGGTTCTCAGTCGTACAGGAGTTTTCCATCGTAGGCAGAAATTCTTCATCTGTACTCTGTAGTTGAAGTGTAGGACGTTTCGATCTTACTCCAAAGATCGTCATCAGCTACTGTAGCTCCAGGCCTCTTGAGCTACAGACTCTTTGGAGGAAGATCGAAACGTCCTACACTTCAACTACAGAGTACCGATGAAGACTGAAGAATTTCTGCCTTCACCGACAAAATGTATGTTTGTTTCAAGATGCATAATGTGTAAACTTTTGATCAGGGACAAATAAATGGCTTCAGGCAACCACTAACCATGAATGAAATAAAGCTTTTTGTGTTATCATACATATTTTATGAAATGCATGACTTTACATACACAACTGTATAGGCTAGCCAGTTCAAATAAGCACATACTGTATCTACATTACAAGACATAACAATTTTATCAGAAGAAAATACTGTATACTTAAAAAAATAATTACTGCAATGATGAATTATTTACTTTTCTGTTTGATCTCAAATTAAAATCCTATATCTACTTTATACTGGTTGTGGACAACATCTAGGATCATACAGTTTGCAAACGTGCATTATTTGGTTGACTTTACTTTAGTGTCCCAAATCATCCATTTTTGGGCTTACTTGACTATGAAGGCTGTATTGTGTGACAGCGCTGTAAATGCAACAGAAAAAGACTAATCTTACTTTCACATTCATAAGAAAGATGGCACGATGGCAGGCTGTAACAGTGTGACTGCCAAATCTCCACTCTAATGGGTCTGTATTGTAGTTAAGGACAATTTGCCCAAGTGCGACGGACAGTTATTCAATCCTCAGTATCACAAGACCTGCCAGACAATACAAAATGTCCACTTCACACTGGCCAAGCGGCTCAGTGAAACATGCATGCTGCTGTCTTTTTCTATTTGTTATACTTGTGTGCAATAGCTTTGGTCCCAGAAAAAGAACTTCATATTTTCATCAAAATCCCGCAGTAGAGATGCTCAGTCAGTGTTTCCATCTCGCGCGGAGGTGCAATCTATCCCCAGGTCGATCTAATGCACGAGAGGACAGATGGAGGAGCAGCGACTCTACTCTAAGCTCCTCACCTGGTCGCTAAGGTTGTGTGTATCTTGTTATTTTGATTCACTGGTTGATTTTATGATTGGATTCAAGAGGTTAGTAGAATAAAAATCACTTTTGACTAGATGCCAATTGACAGGCTCGAGGGTGACATAATACACAGAACTACGTGTAAGTAGATTCAGATTTTTTTGTGAGCTTCTGAGATATCGCAATGAGTTCTATATTGCTTTTAACTTTTAACCTCTTGAGAATTTTGTGAAAAAAGTCGACTTTGGTCTGGTTGGCGTATCAATCAATCAACCAATCAATCAATTTGTTTTTTGTAACTCCAATATCACAACAGGAGTCATCTCAGAGGTTGGTACAAACACAAAACAAGTCAACATCAAACACATCCTTACACCCTCCCCCGCGGCAAGGAAAAACTCAAGAAAACCACGTGGGACAAAACGGAGAAACCTCGAGGAGAACCACATTGGGGAAGGGATCCACTCCTATGGACGGATGGGCCAGATGGTTCCCAGGCCGACGAGTCCCGTAGCTGTGTCCGGCCAGAATAACATGTTTTTTTTGTAAACATTGGCACATTATGTCTTATTTATTTGCAAAACATGAGCCAATTTCATGTTTCTAATGTATCAACACAAAGTCTGTTTTGTCAAATGGGACTCCCCAGAAGCTAAGGCCCAACATTATATACAAATTTACCCACCAAAAACCATTTACATACATTGCCAATAGCACTAAACCTTTTCAATATTTATCAACTGTTTCGTTTAGTATTAACATATTCACACATCAGTTATTCATCAAATACACAATAACTTGAATATATTAGTAAGTTTAATCACATTTAAGGACCACACCCAGATATATGAATGTGAACCATTAGCCCTTTGGGTTTATATTACGCATAAAGTAGCACTAGTTTATGTTTAAAGTGCTTTTTAAAGATATGAAGAGAAAGTAATTATTTTATAGCACTGTTAATATCATTCCAGATCTCAGGGCCATTACATGCTACATGAAGCTGGTACACTTCAGCTTACACCTTTTTTTCTCGTAATAATGAATTCCTTCTAGTGATATGTTCATAAAGAGGTCACTGGAATGAGATGGCAGAGTTAAGAATTCAATTTATATACTACATTATACTCAATGCAAGTGTTGTGTGAACTCCTGCAGGTTCAAGCTTCTGAGATTCAGAAGCACGAGATTTCGTGTTGCACGAGAACACCAAAGAAAATTCCTAGTCTGTGAAACCTTCATTGACAATGGCAATAAATTCTATTCTGATTCTGATTCTAAAAGAGTGGATCAGAGGGAGCAATAAAGTTTCCCCATGATATCACACGTATGACTTTGTGTGTTACATTAATAAAAACTAATAACTCGATATTTAGGGGGACTTTCTTGATAGCAAAAATATGTAAAAATGTGCTGGTAAATGTATTAATTTCGATCAATGTATCATTAAAAAGATAATGGTCTTGAATAAACTAGCTTGGCACACCAGCCTGGCTTCCTCCATGTATTACATACCTGGGAAGACAGTCTGGTAGTCCGCGGTTTGGATGGGTCAAAATCCACATCCAAATCTGAATGGACCAATCACCAGCGTGGCAGGCGGGAATTTGCCATATGTAGTTTTGAGCTCTAGAAGTTCCCGTCTCGAACCACCTCAAATCAAGATGGCTGCTGCAATGGAGTGAAGTTTTGCCACTGGCTTATCTTCTTGAAACCACAAAAGCGGGCAGCTAAAAGAAAGACGTCTTCTCTGCATGGCCACTGTGCAGCAGTTCAAATCGAGACTCGAGGTGGGACTAACAAGCCCAGAGGAAACCAATCAGAGAAACACTGATGTGACGTAAATGCACCGTCTTCCCAGGTATGTAATACATGCAGGAAGCCAGGCTGGTGTGTCAGGCTATGAATAAACTGCAAAAGTGCAGACATAAATAAGAGATAACTCATCAAGTATATTTAATTTTTATTATTAGCAGCTTTTTGTTAATTTATTTTTATTTGAAGATGTACTCGATATTGTAAATTTGTATATCTTCCAAACAATTTTAATTTTATCTTGTAGAGAACATATTGCTACCATCTACGCGTTGCACCATGTGACATTACAATATATCTTCCAGACAATTTTGATATTATCTTGTACAATATATTGCCCCCCGTGTACAGTTTGCACCATGTGGCATTACAATAGAGATCGGCACAGAGTTAGGAGAGCTTCAAGAGGAAGATTATAAAAAGCATCTCTTTGGGAAGACGTCCTTGCATAGAACACACAGAACTCCACGGTGCTTCTGCTTTGATCAAAGAAATCCTTTGTTATCATTTTGTTAATTTCAAAAATAGTTTTGCTTTTATGCCGTGTGACCAAGACGGCGTTCTCGTTGCCTCGTGTTGCTAGGCGACAGAGACAGGACTGCCCTCAGTGTAACCTCATGCTCTGACATTTTATAGTAAATGATCACTTTTTACGCTCCATTCAGGCAAAGTGTTTCTGTGGCTAACAGTTTCAGTCATTAGTCAGGACACGAGTGAATAAAGTGAACATCTCCGCTATTGATTCAGTCCTAAGGAGCATCTCGGAAAAATAGACTATTTCAGCACAAACGGGGAGTCCGGCGGTGTTGTGGGAGAAAGCTTGTTTTAGAGATGGAGAGCTGCAACTGGGCAAGATATGCGTTCGTACTGTTCTTAATATCTGCGTTTCAGCAAAACAATAGGCTAAGTTCCTTTCGATTTAAACTAAGTTAGTCAGAAATTTGTGTGAAAACGAGACTTGGAAATTAAGGTGAGACACTGCAGGTGAATAGGGGAAAAAATAATAATTGAGTGATGAAACATTTGCTGTATTTTACTGACAAAAATATGAGAAATAAGGCATTTTATGCATAAAAATTGCCTATGTTTTTGGCAACAAAATCTAAATAATTGGTAAAGCCAGGTTTAAACGTATGGTTTGACACATATGTTTGGGATCACTTTTTTATGTCATGGTTTTTCTTTATTTTCAATATTTATATTGTATATTCTCACTGAAGATTCCCCACATAATTCCATGTTTCATTCATACTTTGATGTCTTCAGCGAGAATCTACAATGTAAATACTGTTGAAAATAAAGATACACATAAAACACACATAAAAAGTGATGCTAAACTTTTCACCGGTAGTGTACAGTACAGGCCAAAAGTTTGGACACACCTTCTCATTCAATGTGTTCTTTATTTTCATGACTATTTACATTGTAGATCCTCACTGAAGGCATCAAAACTATGAATGAATACATGTGGAGTTATGTACTTAACAAAAAAAGGTGAAATGACTGAAAACATGTTTTATATTGTAGTTTCTTCAAAATAGCCACCCTTTGCTCTGATTACTGCTTTGCACACTCTTGGCATTCTCTCGATGAGCTTCAAGAAGTAGTCGCCTGAAATGGTTTTCACTTCACAGGTGTGCCTTATTTCTTCTTTATCAATGGTCATGAAAATAAAGAAAACACATTGAAAACACATTGAATGAGAAGGTGTGTCCAAACTTTTGGCCTGTACTGTATATTGTCGATGTATTGTATATAAAGTTTTGTTCAGAGGGGATTTTGGATATACAGTTGTTGATATGTTGTGAAATAAAGTAGTTCAACTCTGTAATAATTTTTAGGCGTTCAAACCTCAATAAATAATTATTATATTGGAAGTTTTCTCTGAAAAAACCTTCAAAATATTGTTAAGTCCAAGACTGGAAAGTTTAATGACTGTAGGTGCTATTAAAGTGGAGATATTGTCGCCAGAATGTGAGAAAAATGCATTTAGAGAGATTTCCCATATAGTTCTATGAATAAACTTTAAATCAGTGCAGTACACACCTTATTGTAAAGTTTAGGTCATGTTTTTGTTTTCAGATGTATGTTAAGAAAGCAACTTGGCACAAAACCTGACAAAAACAAGTTTGCCTTGCGGTGTGTCCCCTTAATTAAAATCAGGACAAACAAAGCTAAAATAAAACTTGTTTTAGGTTGTGTTATGAAAAACTCTGTTAAACTCAACAATAATTTTGCAATATATTCTGCAGCCTACTTGTGGGTAAAAGACAAACTGTCAGTCATTATCTTGACAATAAGCACCTACAGCATTCAATAGGTTTACTTTCTATATGACTCATATTAAAGCTAAAGACCCAACGGCTAACAGGTGATTCAATTCAAGGCGGCCATGGGCGAGAGACTTCACAAACCATTGCTTGTGTGAATGTGTCCATGTGATTGATGGTGGTTAAAGCAGAGGAAGGCCCATAATCACAGCCAGACCTCGGTCAGTGTGCCCCAGGCGGTTATGGCTATACAATAGGCCCTAGCCTTCCATCAAGAGTGACTGGGAACTGAATGAAATATGGGCAACCATGAAGGGCTTTCAGTGCAATGTAACACATAAATCCAACTCTTTATTATGATGATGTTTGAATAAATGCTTTTTCATCTTCATGCAAAGAGTTGGCTGCTACAAAAGATAAGGAAAATCTAAAGGGTACCATGTTCACAAGGACAATTTACAAAAAAAGAAAAAAAAAAGGTTTTGTTTTGTAGAGATTTCAAAAGGCGTCAGTGTTTTATGACAAGGAAAGACTTCTTTCTCTCCTCAATTCTGTCATTTGAACCATCTCAATTACTCTGGTGACTGGTTACAATGAACTCTTCAACACAAAGCAATTTATTTCTGATAGAAAGTCAGACATTCAGTGGAAAATAAAGTGGACTTTGAAAATTGTCTGAGCGATGCGAGATGCCTGGGCACACTTCACATCAGACAATATCAGCGTTATGCCGTCAGTGGGCGAATGTAGCCAAAGCCAATGGACCTCCGCCGTGGTGTGCGCAGGTGAGGAGTCTCCAGTCGTGACCGGAGAGCTGTGGTCCTTTATGGCACAGAAGGCATTTGGTCAAATATTGAGTTATTCGTGCCACATGCATCTGCCACTGAGAGATAAGCTCTGCTCCTGCCTCTTCCAGGACCCACTGAAATGAGCGTGTGCACCTTTGGGACTCACGCGGGTGCCTGAAATGCTGCAGCAAGAGGCACAGCGTAAGTTTGGTGCAACACTATAGCTCATAAAATAAAGAATTGAATAAAAGTTGGGTTTAAAACAGTTTTTCCTTTCACAAAATGATGGATTTTTACCTGCATCATACAAAATTGACTCTTTGAGCTCCCTTTTCCACACGGAAACGCCAGCCCACACTCAGGTGAACTCCTCAGAGGGATTTTTATGGAGCGCCTCTGTGTTTTAAAGGTCTAGACACTTTTATTAAACTTGTTCTGATCTTGCCCATGGTCAAACTCTCTTCCTCACATGTTTCCCAGTATATCTGTATTGCAAGTACGTCCTCTGAGGGCCTTTAGTATATGCATTATATTGTAAACGGTCACAAGGCTTTACTTTTACATAATGGACGACTCTTTCTGTCAAACTAAGCAGGGGTTTGGAGTTAAAGTAGTCCATATAGATACAGACGGCATCTTTGGGAACGGCCACAAACGGTTACATTGGAAGCTAAAGTGTGGGGGAAAACAAAGCGCAAAAATAGCTAAACTTTCAACAAACTGCTTCACAACTACGTTAGCAAATGCTGAATTGCGGATGCATTTTCTACCTGAGAAATAGACACAGAGACATGAAGAGGAACAAAGGGGTTCAACTGCCCAATTCACCATAATGCTAACGTTAGCTTCATGCTACATGCTGTTAGCTTTGAGTGCCGGTTTTCCACTTCTACTACTACACTTCTACTAGGACAATCTGCTGAATCATAAGGACCCGATTTTGACTCAGCTTTATCTGTGTGTGCTACATAGAATGCATACAAGAGATGGATATAGAAGACAGCTCAAAAATATATCTATGACCTGCCTAAACATATACAAATCTTGTACATATGAAGAACTGGGTGATGAGTTACAGCCTGAAGGTACTGGAGGATGTATTACTTTACATAAAAACATAAAAAATCAGTTCATCATTTAATCCCTTGGGTGCAAGGGTTTGCAGAGTTTCAATCCAGTTCGCTTCTCTTTTTTTCAAAAGTCTGTCCTGGTCCCCTCCTACAGGAGGACGAGGAGGGACTTGCTCAATGCCACAGAACCGCAGAGCACTAACATCATGGTGTGCCTCATTAAAATGGCCGGCCACTGGATATTCCCTGTCATTTCTGCGTATTGAGCTTTTGTGCTCACTTATTCTTTGTTTTAATTTTCTTGCAGTTTTCCCCATGTAAGCCAAACCACAGGGGCAGTGCAATAAGTAAACTACATTTTACACACGATGGATGGGTATTCTTTTTCGACTGTGGAGGTGTTGGAAAATAATAGTTTAAAATGTATTGTTACCCTGCACACAACTCCCACACTGCTAATTCCCATTGGGGACAGGAGTGAGTCAGAGGTTACATTAACTGAAAATTCTCTGTCAATGACAGAATATTTAGAGTTCTGACAGAAAATTTTGAAGGCTGTCTTTCCTTTTGAAGGATTACAAATCAAGCCATCGTCATCTTCTCTTGAGAGTTTTACATACTGTACGTTTTAACACAGTTTCCAAATGCATGTTCCATGATTCTGCTTACAAAGTCATATTTAGATTTACATTCATTTATCCTGTAATCTGTGTTTTCTTATAATACTAGGTATATAATGAGAGATTAATGAAGGATAAAAATAGCTCACGACAGATTATTTTACAACCCTGTCCTTCAAAATGACTGAGATAAATTATCGCTTGTGAAACCACTGGAGTGAGTAGAGCCTGTGTAGATGTGACTCTAGGGCTGGCATTAGCACAGACCAGATAGTCTCTCAAATCTGCCCTCTCCTATTGAACTGTCTGAACGTGGTAGAGAGTTCAGGGTCACATGTTAGGATTAGCCAGTGTTTGCTGAATGTGGTCTTTATGGTCACAGAATGAGGAGAATAGAGAGAGAGCTGTTTTTTTTTTAATGTGTTTCAGTCTTTTTAAACAGTTCCGAATGCGTTTTCCTCCAAGCAGGGTAAGATTGAAAAGGTATAATGCAGGAACTCAAAGTCATTAATTATCTCAATACCTGTCCTGTATGTGAAATGGTTTATCTATTGGTTGACAATTTACAATACACTCCTATCGTAGATCAGGATGAAACATTGTGTTCACTATTTGAAGTTTGGAGCAATCGTGGATTGAATAAAAAAACATGTAGAAGGTGTCAAACTGACTTGTTCCTTTCCATTACGTAAACCATATTTAGCCATCGCCTGCACTTTTTGCCCCAAATTGCTGGTTAGACAGCTCTCCGCTCTCTTTAAAGCCAGTATCTGATGTCTCTGAAGTATGGTCCGGAAGAAGTCAACGCTATGACTAACACAAGTCTTCACAGCGACTGAAATGCACTGTATACTGGGCAGCGCACATGTGAGAAGAACGGGAGTCTGGAGCTGCGACTGAGGAGAGAGAGAGAGACGCCGAGATTGGCAAGAGCGCAGACGCTGTTCCTCCGGTGCCCGATCAAATTATTGAACTCAATTTGCAGTATTATCATTGTAGATTAACATTTTTATGAGTGTGTGAAATTGCCCGTGAACGCCTATTGCCACTCGGCACAATGAGGCACAGAAGGCCCATTCCCCCAATGAAGAGACGAGAGTATAAGGAGCTAACCCGTTTTACATTATGCTATTTGAAGAGTGAGGTCCTATAAGCCGATGTGAAGGAGGAGGCGGTAAAGACTTTAGCAGCAATTTAAAAGAGCCCATTTCTGACATACGGAGAGGCAATTTAAGGGAGTCGAATAATGAAATTGCTCGGTCACCTTTACAAATGCGCTATAGCCTACTAAAGCAGAGATGGAAGAAGTGTAAGTCGATAACACACATACCTGCTTCTACACAGCGCTGCAGTAGTCAAGAGCAGCAGTGTTCACTAAGAATAATGTCAAGGTTTCATCTGCCTTAAAACTTTCATAAAAGTATCCATCTAATCCATCCTCCTAAAATACTATGTTTATCATCAAAATAGCTCTGCTCTAAAACACTTTTCTATCAACATTACACTACCAGTCAAACGTTTGGACAGAGTTTTAATGT
Source organism: Lesueurigobius sanzi (assembly GCA_900303255.1). NCBI lineage: Eukaryota > Metazoa > Chordata > Actinopteri > Gobiiformes > Gobiidae > Lesueurigobius > Lesueurigobius sanzi. The sequence continues at coordinate 14,340 of OMNZ01085920.1, forward strand.
ATTCGGTTTTCTTTACTTTCAATACTATTTACCAGGGGCGATTTTAGACTTTCAGTTTTAGGGGTGCTTAGCACCGGGGGGCATGGGGGGCGTTTAAACAATGTCCAAGAGACATAAGAATAATCCTATCAGACTACAAAACAATTATAAAAACATAAACCTGTCATAAACATTGACAAAACCTGATACTGGGCTGTGAAGCTTTTCAAATATGGCGACCCATTTTATGAGGAGGGCCACACACAGATTTCTGGGGGTCTGGAGGGTTACCCCCCGGAATTTTTTTTATAATTCAGATGTGTTTTCCTGCATTCTGGTGCATTTTAGATCATACATAGTATTTTCAGATGGTTTCTTGCTGTTTGCAATTTGAGCTTTTAGAATGGATTTTTAAAGGAGAAAAATGTATTTTCTGGGGCCCCTTTCATTTTTTTTTTTTCTGTTTTTTTTAAATTAATTTTATTTTACAAAACAACACAATAAGCACCATAACCAACCAACAAATAAACAAACAAACACAAAATAACAAAGATAAAAATTACAACAACAAACTGAGAATGAGAAAATGCCCTTTGTGCGTGGGTGCGAGCAGGTGTGTGCTGTAGTGTGTGGTGGTGTGGCATATTTATTGAAACCTCATGATCATGACCCAATCTTATCCTATCTACCTCTGAATGAAACCTGCCCTCCACCATTTCTGCCCATTGGTTGTGGTTCTGAAGTTGATTTATTTATAAGTGTATAAGGTGCATTAAAAAGGCACGAAAAAGTGCTCACCCGGGTGCTCCGAGTGGTGCTCCTCTTTCGAGTCCTACCAGCCTATGTGCGTTTTTGTTCTTTTATATTATTTTTAATTGCTTTATGGTGCTGTTGTATGGTGGTGCATTAAAAGATGTAAGAGATGGTGGGGGGAGGGGCGTTATTTATCTGTCAAGGCTAATGGAAGTGGTGCCAGAGTCTGGGGCCCCTTTCTAATTGGGGCCTCACAGCAAATGCCAAGCTAGCCCCCTTCATAGTTACAGCCCAGGGAATAAGTACAATGGAATATTATAATTTCATATTTGGGCTTACTCTGATATCACTTTGAAAACCTAATTGTATAGTTTTGAAGTTATTTAGTGACAAACTAAATCCATGTCATGATCTGAGAATCTCTAATTTTACACATTTTAATTCATCCTCTATAGCCTTTTTAACATTTGATTTGACTATTTGAATATTATTTTCAGTGTGATTATGTGATGAATGATGGCTGTGACAAGGCTCAAGGCTCCACATGAAACTAAAGTCTGAAACTTCTGAACTTCTGTCCCAACTCATGGCCTGTTGTTTTAGAGCTGATACAATGATTTTGAAGATATAGAAATAATAAAATATAGTGGAAAATGCATAGCAATTTTTCCGCTAAATCCCGCTATTGAATACACCTCTGTTCATCAGCTGCAGGTGGCCTAAGTCCGTGAATATGAGATGGAATGTCAAAATATAAAAACTGTCTGAAAGCTTGAGAAGAGGGGAGCCTTTTTACGGACTCTACGCAGTTCATCTAGTAATTATTTTCTCTGTATGAACTGTACCAGCATCACAGTTTAATCCAGGGAGGGAGCAGGGTCCGACCGTAGCGCTGAGGAGAGGGGCGGAGCTACAGCTGCATGCAGTGCGGAGCCATGGACTGAACCATTTAGTAAAGAGGGGTGAGGTATCTTTTATGCAAGTAAATAAGCGTATTTGTGGAGTAAAGCAACCAACAAAAGTAAATTATATTATAAAAATGAAACAATATATTGTACATAATATATTTTTAGGGGCTGAAGTTTTTTGGAAATTTTGCTTGAATTTGTAATAGGCCTAGCCTCGCCCCTGTTATTTACATTGTAGACTCTCACTGACGGCATTAAACTTTGAATGAACGCATGGAATTACAGTACAAGTAGGAAATAAAAAAGGGTGAAATAACTTAAAATATTATATAATAACAATAATAAGTCATTCACATAATTGTTCAGTCACTCTATGCTCAGTGGTGGTGAGCTACTATTGAAGCCACAGCTGATGGAAGCGAAGCTGCGCCATTGACCCTTCCAATCACTCTACATTCACGCAGGATTCCTGGCATTTCACCGGCAAACTCCCATCCAATTACTAACCTGACCGGGCAGAGCAAAGGCGGTATTTTCTCAGTGGGCTTCATAAGGTAGTGACCTAAAATGGTTTTCAACAGTCTGTGAAGTGAAAACCGTTTCTGGTGGCAACATCGAAGAAAATGCCAAAAGTGTGCAAAGCAGTAGGATGCCTATTTTGAAGAATCTATTTCAACCTTTTTTGTTTTTAACATACTGTAATTCCATGTGTTCATTCATAAAATAATGCTTTCAGTGAGAATCTACAATGAAAATAGTCTTGAAAACAAATTAAAAAAACAATACATAGAAAAAGGGTGTCCAAACTTTTGAATGGTAGAGTAGGTCTATTTCTTAGTACGACTATTTTGCCACTATCCACTACTGCAGTATTTGGGGCAGCAGCTCAGTTGGTGGAGTGTACATCTACTGGTCCAAAGCTTTGGGGAACAATATCCGGGCCTGCAGTGCAAACTGTGATTGTGTCCTTGGGCAAGACACTTAATCCGTTCTGCCTCCAGTGTCCATGTGGAGGTGGTAAGTGCTATATATATTTTTTTTTATAACAGGGGTGTAAAAGAATCACATGGGGCCCAAATGCAGCCCTCAGACCACTTTCTGTTGGCTCTCAGACTTCTCTCTGAATTGGCACGCATTACCATCACTGGTTTTACAACAAGATTAATAATCCTTCACAATTATAACCTCAATAGCCAACTTTTAGTAGTAGTAGTAGAGCCCTTCTTCGAACCATCACCTTATCGTGGTGGAGGGGTTTGGGCCTCATTCATGAATATTTTCTTATTTTCTTGTGAATGTGACACTAAGAAAACCACTCCCCTCATTATCAGGACATTTACATTATATTGACAATGTAAACAGAGTTCGGGAAAACCCAATGTTTCCATGGAAATCCGCCATGTTTGCAGCTGCTCGCAAGTGTTGTCCACAGACTAACATTGGCAAGAAACATTATAAAAAGTGGAGAAAAGCGCAGAGGAACAGCTCCATTAGCTGCTGAGTCACTGCTGGTAAATACATCTAACCCACTGTAGTGTCAGAATGCTTTTATTTGAATGATAACTCCAATATTTTACCTTTTAAAACCTCCATCGGTTTATTATGGAAAAAACCTGCTTGCGATATGACATCACATTAAAGACATGCCCTTTTATCTTCCATATATGGGCATGACAAGAACATGAGGCAGCACTCATTTACATTTACTTGAGTACATGTGAGTA
>OMNZ01085923.1:7829-34019 GCA_900303255.1 Lesueurigobius sanzi
GACCTGGTTTGTCCTGATTTAGACCTGGTTTAGTCCAGATTTAGACCTGGTTTAGTCCTGATTTAGACCTGGTTTAGTGCTGATTTAGACCTGGTTTAGTCCTGGTTTAGTGCTGATTTAGACCTGGTTTAGTCCTGGTTTAGACTTAGTTTAGTCTGGATTTAGACCCTGTTTTAGACTTGAGTTAGTGGTTTGCTCGTTTAGACCTGGTTTAGTCCTGGTTTAGACCTGGTTTAGACCTGGTTTAGACCTGGTTTAGACCTGGTTTAGTTCTGGTTTAGACCTGGTTTAGACCTGGTTTAGTCCTGGTTTAGACCTGGTTTAGACCTGGTTTAGACCTGGTTTAGTCCGTGGTTTACTCGTTTAGACCTTGTTTAGACTTGGTTTAGTCTGGATTTAGACCCTGTTTTAGACTTGAGTTAGTGGTTTGCTCGTTTAGACCTGGTTTAGTCCTGGTTTAGACCCTGTTTTAGACCTGTTTTTGACGTACCTGAGTTAGTGGTTTAGCCTACTTTAACTTTTTGCTTAAAAAGTACATTTTACAGTAATTACCTTTACTTAAGTAGAATTATTATGTGATACTTGTCCTTTTACTTAAGTAAATTCTTGGTCCTGTATCTGCACTTTTACTTAAGTAAGAATATTGAGTACTTATTCCACCTCTGTCTAAAAGTAAAATAGTTTTGTTGGTGTATCATTGAGGGAATGTGTTGGTGTTGGCAGGAGACAGTGGTGGAGACCGTTCCTGTGTCTGGGTCCTCTGGGGGAGTCAATGCTCTCGGCCTGGTGGTGTTCTCCATGTGTTTTGGTCTGGTCATCGGGAACATGAAACAGCAGGGTCAGGCGCTGCGAGACTTCTTTGACTGTCTGAATGAAGCGATCATGAGGCTGGTGGCCATCATTATCTGGTCAGTAATGGAGAATTAATATATAGAGAATTAATGTTGTGGGAGGAGTGCCTTGGTTTTCCTCTTGTAGACAAAAATAGATTTGTTGTGGTGCTAGCAATTTCCAGAAGAAAAAAGGTTTTTAAATGTGCTGACTCTATGTCTCACACTGCAGGTATGCTCCAGTGGGCATCATGTTCCTGATAGCTGGAAAGATTGTGGAGATGAAGAACCTGGCTGAAGTGGGCGGGCAGCTGGGCATGTACACCGTGTCTGTCATCATTGGTCTCCTCATCCACGGCCTGTTTGTCCTGCCACTGCTCTACTTCGTGGTGACCCGCAGAAACCCCTACAGCTTCATTGGGGGGCTGCTGCAGGCGCTCATAACAGCCCTCGGGACGTCCTCCAGGTAAGTTACAAGCTGTGATGTTCATAGTACTTAAGTCTTAAACAAGTGACTTCATTCTGTCCCTGGTGCAGCTCTGCCACTCTCCCCATCACGTTCCGGTGTCTGGAGGAGAACAACCACGTGGACAAACGAGTGACGCGATTTGTGCTTCCTGTCGGGGCAACTATCAACATGGATGGCACTGCCCTGTACGAAGCTGTGGCAGCCATTTTCATAGCACAAGTCAATGACATGGACTTAAACTTTGGGCAGATTCTCACCATAAGGTAATGTGAATATGGCATGTAAGATAGAACTCTGTTAAAGAATTAAAGTTACACTGTGACTCTAAATAAACACACTAATTGTTTGGCCCATCACAGACTTCTGAAATGTACCTCTAAATCCAACTGTATTGTTGTAATTTAGATTGTTAGTTAACAAACAAACAAACAAACAAATGAATAAACTTTACAGCCTCTTGGACGATAAAAACAATTACACAGCACATAAATGCATATGGGTGTTAATGCTGCTAATTGTGCCTGTTTGTCTTTATTAAATGCCTCCACTTCATTTCTGCCTCCGCCCACTCAGTATCACAGCGACTGCTGCCAGCATCGGAGCAGCAGGCATCCCTCAGGCCGGCCTGGTTACCATGGTGATTGTATTGACATCGGTGGGACTGCCCACGGAGGACATAACACTGATCATCGCTGTGGATTGGTTCTTGTGAGTTCCCTCTAAATGTCAGCTGAGCGGGGATTGGTTAAAGCTAAATGTCATTGTAAAGCTTCAGAGAGCACACAGGTCCCACCTCTACAAAGGTTACTAATGCATTATGCATGGCCACATCAGCAGAAAGCCTCTGTTAGGACCTGTTTTTATAAACTAAATCATCATTATTAAGCCGTAGTTTGGGTTCTTACTCCTCTCTGATGTCACTGACAGGGATCGGCTGCGGACCACCACCAATGTGCTGGGAGACTCTCTTGGAGCTGGCATTGTGGAGCACCTGTCTCGGGACGAGCTGCAAAACCAGGATCCTGATGTGCGCAACTCTGTCATCGAAGTGAATGAGAAGCCATACCAGCTCATCTGCCAGGATGACACAGTCAACCACCATAACAGTGAGACCCCCATGTAAGGACTCAACACATGCAGTATCGCTGCCAAAAGAAGAAATACACAACTTAGCTGCTCAATAAACACATGTAAATATCATTCAGTATCGTAACTCTAGATGGAAATGATTGTTTCGTAAATCAATAGTTTTATTTGTATCTGAATTATTTCTAATCTGTTTTGTATTGGTTTTATAACTTTGTCTTCAGCTAGACCAGTGTTTCCCAACCAGAGGTACAGGGACCCCTGGGGGTACGCAAAAGCTTAGCAGGGGGTACTTGGAATCATTTTGATTAAAACATAGGATAAAACTGAATTGTATTTTTGATTATTATGTTCAAAGAAAAGTTATTTAAAACATTTAACTGTAAAGAGTGAGAGTTTGAGAGCATTTAGCGATCTTTTAATTGATAAATAGAAGTTTTAGTCATTCTCAACAAAACCATCGAGGCAGGGGGTACTCGGAGTATAAATGAAACGCCCAAGGCTTTTTTGTCCAAGGCTGGGCAAAAAAGGTTGGAGAGCACTGAGCTACACCATTAGCATTTTTATTTATATATTGAAAAGATACGGATTTAAGTGAAGACAGTGAGCTGGCCACTTTAAACGCTGTGTTTTTAAAGATGTTAGAATATAAGCTTGTGTGTTGCTGCAACAAAAGAATTAAGGATGTTTGGTTTCATTTACATACTAAACAAGTATTCTGCTCACATATAATTTTTAATGACGTTTACCACCAAAGCCATCTGTTGAATGTATTTATAAAACAACCACTTTTGAAGACATCTGCTGTTTGTGTCTCAACCACATTTAGGACCTGGTTGAGTTCAGTGTTGACTACCTCTCCAGAACTGTAGATCAGCGAGTACAGTTAAACATATCAGCTTATAGTATCTTTTCACAGTTGTTTTGTTATTGATGTTTGCTTGCACATAGTGACTGTACAATATGAATATGTTTAAGAAATGCCTTTTGTTTCATATTTTCACCCAGTGCTTAATTAATATGTGTAGACCTTTGGTGCTTTTAATGAGAGCATGATTGTAAAAGGATCGATGATTGTACTTATAGAGGGTCTGCAGATAGCATTCCATCATGGCGACAGCAGAGGAACTCGGCCAAATGAGGGGCACGCCTACATTCTTATTATTTTGGTTTGACACTCAATGTACACAATGTTGATACCCTTTATAGTAGTTGTGGCTCTTTTATTTTAACATTTTCATTTGTTTTAGTTTTAGTAACAAAATTGCTTGAATTTTGTTCTTTTTTTAATTGTGAAAAACAGTTTGTAAATGGTTGTAAATGGAGGAGCAAAATGTACAATTATTGTAAGCTTTTTGTGCTGACTGTTAGAGAAAGGGTAATATCTTATTCTGAGAGTTATTTATTGATTTAATGTTTATATTACATATTTTATAGCTTGTTGTTGTATTTTGTTATTTCAGTACATTTTATTCTATTTGATGGGGGGGGGGGGGGCAGAAAAATAAATCTCTCAGGAATTGAAATGCTGTTCTGGTGTTCATGGTATTTCTTAGTGGAGGACATTGTTGTCAAAACGTTTCACCAACTTTTCAATAGGTCAAAAACATTACCTGTGAAACAATACCCTGAGGTGGACACAATAACATGAGACATGAGGCAGCGCTTGTTCGGAATCGTTTATAAAAGAGTTCACTTTAGATACAGTTGCAACAGTGCAGTCTTTTCCTGTACATCAACAGTTTAGCCCTCTTGGTCTGAAAAGCCTGGTCACATCATGAATCTGATTAATACTTTGGCATAGATTGTTCTCTGACTATTGTGATGTTGAAATCTGCATTAAAAGCCTGAGGCGAGGGCTGTGTCTTTACAGTCAGGGCTTGACGTTAACTCTTCTCTCACTAGTCACTGTGGCTAGTGGTTTTCATCAGGTACAAGCAGTGGTGGGCAGTAACGAAGTAGATGTACCGTACTCAAGTAGAGTTTTTGAGGATCTCTACTTTACTTGAGTTGTCTTTTTGTTGACAGCATAATACTTTCTACTCTACTACATTTGACAAACAAAGATACTACTTTCTACTCCACTACATTTGTAAAAAAAAAGCTCTTGTTACTTCGTTACTTACAGAGTGCAGACAAGTTGGGCGCGTTGTGGTTTTTTCTCTTATTTAATATCATTATCATGTCCACTTCGGAACAGAAGGTGGCGCTGTGCAGATGTGCAATAACCATACAATAATTTATTACTAATTTACTATGAATAGATCTGGTGTTTTTTCTATTCTTTGGTTTATATCTGCACGAGTTCTCAAATGCATCTTCAGAAGTATTGTATATTCATGTTTTTGAAGCTGCAAAGTTATGATTCACACTCATTTAAAATAAAATGTACTTTTTACTTAGAATACTTAAGTACTTTATAAAGCAAATACTTCGGTATTTATCACTGGACAACTTTCACCTTCATTTGCGTAATATTTGACCAGTGGTATCTGTACTTTTACTCACGTAATGAAATGAAGTACTTCGCCCTCCACTGGGTGCAAGCCAGTTTGTACTTTTACCAGCCACAACAAAGTTAGTCTTAAGTTATTTTACAAATGTAATGGACAGTGATCATTCAAATCTAAGGATTAGAGTTTACTTTGTTTGTGACAATATGCCTCATAAAGTAGTGCTTCTCAACTGGTGGGTCAGGGCCCAAAAGTGGGTGAATCAATGTCAGTGGGTCGCAAGCCTTTACTAATGAACTATATTTCTGCTAAAACGCACAAAAACATTTCTGAGTCTGTTAAAATGAGTTATTCTGACCATAGCTTTAGCTTTATATTACTTAATCCTTATTCAACTATAATTGATAAGGAAATACAGCATTTTACATAATTTATATACTAAATCCTGTTCTTATTTTGATCGTGACCTGGCGCTATAGATTGATCCCGACATCAAACCAGTTGAGAACCACTGTTTTAAACCATTTCAATTACCCATACACTCAATCAGAACAGCAAAAAGTTAGGCCTGCTTCTTAAGTCTAGATAGATAATGCATAAAATCCAACTTGATAAAGTGGCTGGTGTTAGTGATCGCATTACTGGCCCCAATTAAAATCTACCAGCTTTCGGCTAGTTGGCTAGAGCTAATGTCAAGGCCTGTTAACAATGCATTGCAGATTAATTTTTTTAAACAGTCCATTAAAGAGAAACACGGAGAAGCAGGTGAAGACTATTGTCCGCTGTCACCCACTGAACAGTCATATATCAGCCTTAAATGAAAGAAACATTGTACAAAAATAGGTGCAAATCATTACAGAGATAACACTGTATATTAGGGCTGTGCAATTAATTGAAATTTTATGAAAATCACAATCTCAGCGTTGGTCAATCTCAATAATGGTATAAAATGATCTTGAAGTGGAACGTGATCATTGTTTGTTTGAGCTGAGGTTTATTTAAAAAGTCTATGTTGTGTATGTAGATCTAGTAAAAGCCATATTTATTTGTTTTTAATTATTGTGTATTATTTTAGATCGAGATTGATCAATAAAAGGAATACAATTGTGGTTATTATATTGCCCAGCCCTACTGTGTATGGTGTCCTTATACACATTACTGACATGAACATACTGTCAATCACAATTAAGAGTATTACTGATTAGATATAACAGTCACTTCCAGACAGACTCTGGCAAATAACAGTATACGCCATTATGTCAATTCAACTTATCTTACACAGCTCTGAAGTGGAGTCAGCTGCAGCCGCACGTTTTGGAGATAAAGCGCAGTCCGTGTATAAATATGTATAGCGATTTAAGTATGCTATTGCTGCCCAGGTCCGGTCCCAGGGAGATGGAGAGTAGATCGACACAAGACAACTGGAGGGTCAGCCAAAGCCCGCCGGGTAAGAGAGACGAGCTGCTGACAGTTTACTTGGCCTGGGAAAAAAGGCGAGAGTAAGAAATATAACAAGATGCGTGTGACATGTGTAAGTGTTTTTGAGAGTCTGAAAGTTGGACTCACTTATGACTATAGGTCCACATGATTACTTCTTCACTCCACGTTGAGACCGGCCCAGTTATGTTTCTTGTCCTAGAACATAGAAATGATCGTAGCACAGTTATACAATAGCAATGTACTATAAGCACAACAATCTAAGACAACTTCAATCGACAACAATTAAACAACAATCACTTTTGGAGCTCATACTGTACACCTAACCACTGCTCTTATCTCCCAAAGATAGAGCCTACTCAATACTGTTGCTCGCACTTGACAATCTTCTAGTTCAGGGGTAAATTCTCACTGCTGTGAGCGACACTCTTTTCCTGAGATGGTAAATAATCTACAAACGCTTATTGTATGCTACAGAATCCTTCATAAAACCCTATTCCATCTTAACAAACAGCATTCTTGATTGATCAGAATCAAAATGATGTTTCTAAACTATAAAACTATATGGGCAACTTATAAAAATAAAGATCAAACCAAAACAAGAAAGGAAACTCTGAATATACAAATGTACATGTACCGATAAAACAACAGCGTGAATGGTGGATTTTAGGCGTGAACTCAAAATATTGATAATTAAACTAATGAGCATTACGTCCATTTGTTATTGAATCATATCGAACAGTGTCAAATTGTATTGAGAAGGCTCTGTATCGAAGTTTGTATCGTATCGTGACCTGTGTATCGAGGTACGTATCGTATCGTCACCTGTGTATCGAGGTATGTATTGTATCGTTACCTGTGTGTTGAGGTACGTATCGTATGGTGACCTGTGTATCGAGGTATGTATCGTATCGTGACCTGTGTATCGAGGTATGTATCGTATGGTGACCTGTGTATTGAGGTATGTATCGTATGGTGACCTGTGTATCGAGGTATGTATCGTATCGTGACCTGTGTATCGAGGTATGTATCGTATGGTGACCTGTGTATCGAGGTATGTATCGTATCGTGACCTGTGTATCGAGGTATGTACATATCACCAGGTTCTCAAAGGTACACAGCCTTAGTGGATTTACGAATGTACATTCAGCAGCAGATGTGGGTATGGATATAATAGCATCCACCAAATGGTTTTGCAGATAGCTTATAGAAGTAAAACTCTGTCATCTGATGTATACCTCTGACATGACGGGCAGGTTGTCATGAGGGAGGAGCCACATGGTCCGGTGGGCCTTGGTCCTCTGTCTCAGCATCAGTTTTCTCAGTAACCGCTTCACTTTTCGGTCTCTGGGATCTGCACATTTCACTGCCTTCTTTGTGTAGAGACTATTAAAAAAAGAAAGTGTTGTGAGAATAAATACCAAAGAGGACAAAAGTGCTTTTTTTTGGTTATCACAAAGCTTCCTAAATGACCAAGTCCTAGAATGAAATAAAAAGAATCCTTGTATCCATTTGATGTTGTTGTTAACTTGGCCACATGAAAAAGCCTGCATTCCCCAGCTACATCAGATTTCTCTGGGCTTTTGAAAACAATAGGTATGCGAGTGCACAATGGTTTGCTTAACTAAACCCTGCTGTTCGGCCTGACGGGCTGTGCATGGCGGGGCTCAGCTGGCTCATAAGGTACTTTCAGATGACTTGTTATTCCCACATATTTGCTTTCTTACTTCCCTGGCAAATTACAGCTTGGAGCCCTGCCGTAACAACATGACCTGGAAAGATGACAATGCCTGTCGGCCGTGGCTCTGCCCTCCGCCTCATGTAACGAGAGAGGCATAGTTTCCATGCATGCAGATGGCTGTATAGCTCTGTAGCTCCAGGAGTGGATGGTTGGAATACTTGCATGATGGCTTGTATGCTACAGTCTGGCCCCTCCGTCTGCACCTCGAACCGCAGAACGTCTTTGGTCCGCACCTTGCCCTGGGAGTACAGCATGCAGCACTGCACATCCCTCTGCATCTGCACACCGTTACCTGATGAACACATGCACAGAAAAAACACAGCGTTATGTAGTATAGATTTTGTACCAAAGCCTAATCTTACACAGTGATAACATTTTGTCCAGGCTTGGGACTGGCAGCCAGAGCTAGTCATCTGCCTCCTGCAGAGATGTGCATGTCGGTTTTACACATGTCATGGCTGTATATGGTATGAAAGTTTTTGACTCTAACCAATCTCTTCATTACAGTTAGTATAATGTATAGTGATTTATATGTCGAAGCTAAACAATCTTTAACAATGTGATGTGAATAAGTTACAACAGGAGACACTAAGGCACAAAGTCTGGGAGCACCTGACCAACAAAACAGAGCAATCACAGGGTTCAAATATCAGCACTGAAGGAAAAATTGCTTTTGAAAATTCACACAAAACTCTTTATAGTTAACTGTTATAGTAGATTTTAAATCTTTCTTGCATAAAATTGATGACCTTTACGTTTGAGATCAGGAATGCAATCTCCTGTCCAAAATTGCATTCCCCTCAAGTGGACACGCATTACACAAATGCACATACACACTCAGGAATTTCAAAGGAATTACAGTGGCATCCCAGTGTGTCCCAAAGCCCAATGCTGTGCCAGGCAAAGTGAGAGAAAGAGGAAGAGTGAGGAGTGTGGTGGGTGTGCCATGTTGGCATGTTATAGCATAGCGTATGTGTAAACACTTTAAAGTGTGGTGCAAGCAGGCAGAACAATGCATGCACTAAAAGAACAGAGCAGCCTTGTCCCGTCTGTCTTATATGTAGATCATCTTTTAAAGTGAAACACAGAGCAAATGTGAGGCACCATCCTTGTGTTTACATCCCTGCCTGTCTCCCTGCTGCTAGCTCTGTCTGTCTTTGCACGGCTGCACTGCTCACCTGCAGAGTATGCGCACATAAAGAGGAGCCGAGGAGCCTTACCTTGCACAGATGAGAGGAGGCAGAGCGTCAGGGCGATGAGAGTGAGCATCTGCAGTGTGAGCATGGTTCAGTCTGGCACAGAAGACTAAGCTGTGTGTCACCTCTCCCTCTATGGCCGCCTCTTTATACCTCCCTGCCCATCTCACTCACTGTGCTCCATCTCACCGTCGCTCCCTCCCCTCCCTTTGTTGATCCATTTCACTCGTTCTCAACTTAACTCCCTCCCTCATTATCTTGTTTGATTCTTCTCACACGTCTCACTTCTCACATGTTCTCAGCTTGTTACAATTTTCACATGAAATACCAAGCTTTGTGTGTCTCACATTCCTGCTTCTCATCCTCTGTAACACAAAGTAAACCCAGACTGAAGCAACTGTGGATTCTGCACATACATCACAAAAAAAATTCAAGTCTGATCTGAACAACCATGTTAATCATAGACTTAAGGACACAGAACAAAGAAATGATCAAATGCAGCTTGCAACTTGGCCTCTTTTCTAAAGCAAATGTAGTTTTTTCAATTTAAACATTATATTATGTCATTTAATAATTACCTTGGCCTTTCATAAGTTTGGATAGGTACAGTAGAAGTACTAAATGTTGCTTATACTCTATAAGATTTTGTATTTTTTGTTATTTTTTCAAGAAAATCAAATACCACTGACTCAACCCTTTTAACCACAGATACTGTAGTAGTATATGTAATATCTGCATACATGTCAGAAGGCCAAACTAAGATTCAATGCCTGATTCATTAGATAAATGGGTCTGTGTAAGTTATCAGTCATACAGGAGTTGTCCATCGTAGGCAAAGGTCCTCCAGTCTTCAACTCCAGAGTACAGATGAAGACTGAAGAGTCTTCGCCTACGATTAGATAAATGGTTCACAACACCGCAAAGCAAATCAGCATGACTTGAATCACTATATCAAATCCTGACACGATAATGCCCCGGAGATGCATGGAAACACAACATATGTGACTGTGTGCGTTGGGGGCGGAGTTACTGTTCAAGAATTTGACCCAAGAATCAGGTTGGAATCTCAGCTGCGAAAACATACCTTCCCCATGACTACCGTCCGCAGCAGCCAGATACATTTTCTGAATATCTCTGTGTGATTAAGTCCTTAGTGCCAAGGTGTACAGTCCCATTAACACATCTTTGATCAAAAATACCATAGTTTTAATCAATGTGAAATCTGGTGGGCGACGGGTGACTGGGGCCCAGGGACATGCGCCTCACTGCCCACCGGATATCTGATGCCTTTTGAAGCTAAAGAAGAAGAGGATTAAAAAGATGAGAGCAATGGCTTGTCCAATTAAATCAGACATAAAAAACTGTGTTCTATGCTCTAAGAAATCAAACTTGGATTTATTGAAAATGCTGTGTAAACTTTACCCATATAACACTATTAAGTAAATGTAAAACAATTGATTATATTTTATCTTATTTGTTCACATTATTTATCATTATTACAAGTACACGAGTACACTGTAGAAAATTCCTAGAAACATTTCATTGACAATGGTAATAAAGACTATTCTGATTCTGATTGAACATTACTTTACATTTATTTAACAGGGTTATGTGGAAAAAGTTGACATAACATTTTCAATTAATTCCAAAATGTTTCATTCATTTTAATTAAAACATATACCATATTTTTCTTAGAGGAATTCCATTATCAAAAGAAATCACATTAAAAAGTGTCCACAAATATGGCGTGATGATAACAATGTAACATTTTTTGTGCTGTTATTAGTAATTCTTTCAAACTTAGTAGTCCAAAATTGTCTAGTCAATTAGGAACGAAAATGTGATCGTAGCCAACCACTCCCAGATTTACAGCTTATGTTTTGGCTTATAGTGGTCCTGGGAGAACTTTGGTCTCTCTTTGCATGGGATTTCCTAATGGTATGTCTTCATTGACTGTGGAAATAAAACATGCCCTCTCGTCTGGCACGTTATTAGACTTTATTAGTTTTGAGCACTGCTTGTTCCTCGTGCCAATGGGGCATTCCTCTGCAGGGAGTTCACTGGCGCTGTCCTGGACCCAAACATCTGTGCTTCTCACCGTTCTGTTCCATTACCCGCTGAAACACTACACCCAGAAAATCAGCCCAAACTCACTCTAACATTTATTTATAAATCCACAGTGCAAGAGCTCAAGGGTCCTGGATGTGCCTGAAACCAAACACTAAAACTGATGTCTGTGCCAGAATGAACATGCTAAAACATATTTGAGATGTGCAATCTGCATCTGTCTTTATTCTTTATGAAAGTATATCAGTCTAGTTTGAGCATTTTGTGTGAATCTATTTTATTGACATAGCTATCAAACTTGTTCTTTCTATTGGAGGGTGTAATAGGCAGAACTTGACATCAGCAGAAGTCAACTAGCTAAACAATAAGTTACTCACTTATTCTCACTAGTCATTTTGAACAATTGAGTTAGTTAAATAAGAGTTATGTCTGATCTTGTATGGAATAAGAAAAAGGAAATATGTTATCCCCTCCTCGAACTGCCACCTTATTGTGGTGGAGGGGTTTGAGCACCCAAATGAACCTATAGGAGCTCTGTTGTCTGGGGGATTATGCTCCTGGTAGGGTCTCCCATGGCAAACTGGTCCTAGGTGACAGATCAGACCAAGAGCGGTTCAGAAGCCCCTCCTGATGCTGAGAGACTTTCAGGGCCAGTTACATCACCCAGAGGTGAATGAGCGGCATGGGGCCGCCCTCCCGTGGACCCACCACCTGCAGGAGGAGCCATAAGGGACTGGTGCAATGTGATCCGGGAACGGATAAGTGGAAGAAGATGGATGGAAGGAAATATGTTATGACTATTATAGACCCCTATTTTACCAGGTGAATGTGTACTTGTTCCCATAGTGAACAATGAATGCCCTGCATTTGACCAATCCTTCCATGCCACTGAGGCAACCCTTTAAGGAGCAGTGGGCAGCCACGGTGCAGCCAGTGAACCTATTGCCATGAGATCAACACATGGTTAGAAATCACTTGGCCTGGAAGGTTTAATCTATTGTGCATGTTTTGTGTTGATGGAGGAGCCAGAAAAAACAATCCACACAAATAGAGAATGAGAACATGCAAACTATACAGTAAGGCACACAGGGTCTGGGAATTGAACTCAAGACCTTCTTGCTGTGAGGCAGGAGCACTAACCACTGTCAAAACAAGCTGTTTTGCTCAAACCTTATTGTTATGTTCATGTAATGTTCATTGTCGAGCCCTGATTGTAAACTTTAGAAGTGGCTCAGTGGCAGATACACACTCATACAAGGTGCATATTTTGAAACCACCACTGCCCAGTGCATACAGTCATTATGTCCTTCGGCAAAGGAATGGCAATCTTATTTTATTTTTGCAAACAATAGCTCTTTTATTAGTGTGGACTATGACAACAACTTTATTTGGCTCGTTATTTGTATAGCACTTTTCACGTTACACAGGTCACCCAAAACACTTGACAAGAGTGGGACAATTTTTCATTCACTCCATTCTCCCTAAGCACGACTCCACATATCTGCACTAACGTAGCCTCCGACCACGAACAACCACTTGCCACCCAGCTAGGCAACCTGATACACCCTTATGGTCACAATTAATTTCAATCTGAGTTGTATTTTTAAAACCAGAAAGGAAATTTGTGCTTATTAAAATATTATAAACCAAATTAAGTTTTAAATATAAAATATATGCAGAAATATATAACAGGCTCATCTGCATCGACCAGTGAGTTGATAATTGCTGTAACACATTGACAGGCACTTTCAGACTAATGAAAGTGTAAAATCATCATGGGAACACTGGGAACAGGCAGTATCTTTAAATTGTCACATATGGCTTGGTGTAACTTTGGGTCGTCGGTCTTATCTTAGTAACCACTGAATTACCCAGACAGCTCCTGCCCCCCGGAGGGATGAGATCAGGACCTTGGACAGCGATGTTTACTAATAGTACTAATATAATAGTTGTAAGCTGTGTGTGTCATTATTTAACACTTTCAGTTTTGACTATGAGACCACAAAAAGGATAAAAACATCTTAAATTTATTTCATTGTTAAACGAGTATTTACAAACATGTACACTTTGCCACCATTTTCAGAGATATTTCACACCTTACCCTCACTTTGTATAAAATAGTCACAGACAGACTCAGAAAAACTTTCTGCGATGTACATTTTCAGTTTTGTAATGTGAAAAAAGGGTATTATATGAAGGGCTGCTGGAGTAGTCCTTATCATGTGAAGATGTGTTCAGTCTAAAGTGCCTGCAAAACATGACATTGTTATAATAAAAAACAAAACCAACCAAAAACACAAAGAAAAAGCAGCGTATACTAAATTAACACTTAGTGACAAAAGACAACTTACCTTCAAGAAATGCAAACTCATCGATGGCTTCTATCGCATTATCTAAAAAGGCAAAAAAGAGAGATCATTTTGCCTGTCCTTGAAGCAAAAATGACTAATGACCATATTGACAATGCTCACCTAGATCTTTTCGTTGTAAAGTTTTGCGTTTTCCTTGTTGGGCATAGACTAAGGAGTCTTTGGCAATCATCTCAACAAACAACTCCTGGAGAAACAAAAGCACAAAATCAAGATATAATCAAAAGCATGTCGAAATGTATTTGAACAACAGATGCATACAAACCCTGACAGAATAAACTTATGCATTTCATAGGATATGAATGACAACACAAAATGCCTTATTTCACTCATGGTTAGTGGTTACATGTTTGTTTACGCTTTTCAACTAGAGGCACTAACCAAATGTCCCTGATCAAAAGTTTACATATTGTGCATCTTGAAACAATTTTTTCCAGAGAGTCCAATTTTGTCAGAGAGTCCTGTATTTCATCTGAAGTGAGTTTTTCTTTGCTCTTGAACAATTTTTCTGGCAGTTGTTAAAGGCCATGCAAACATTAGATCAGGGGCATTTGAGTAGTTTCTGTTTCATTATGATTTCAAAAGAGTGAACTCAGTTCTTTAATAATAAATGGCTTCGCACAACCACTAACCATGAGTGGAATTTTTTTGGGGTTATCATATTCTATGAAAAATGGCCAAAAGATTAAATCTAAACTTTTGAGCACAACTGTAGTAATATTAGAAAGAAAATACAAATCAGAATGGAATAATTAATAGGAAAAAAAATCAGAATAGGTACTCATGCATACTATATTAAAGTGATCGATGGAACTTTGAAATATACAACAGAACAATAAGACATGTAATGCAATGTAAATTAACAATGCACATTTACGTCTACTTGAGTAATTTGAAGTTACAGTAGTTAGTTGGCAACTCTTTCCACTTGAAGTGACAAAATACCTAATTTACTAAACTAATCCCCTTCACCCAGGACTGAGAGGCTGCACAGATGAACATTGCTATTATTACCGTGGCTTTAGCGATGATGAACACCGACTCCTGACTGGCCAGGGACACGTCGGGGTCGGTCTTCATCAGTGCCTTGATGCGGGCCAGAGGGAGTTTGGACAGACGGCTGGGTGCTGAGGTGGACACAGGCCCTGTCTGCGGTGGTGGGCTGCCCTCTTCCTCTGCCTCGGCCCCGCGACTCTCCTCCTCCGTCGCACACCTCATGCTCTCGGCTTCGTGCTCCGCGGAGGCTGCAGGCGACGCCATTGTAGCTGCCATTGTTCGGTTATTAGAAAAATACTACAGTAGAAATAGTCGAAACTAAGTGTTTATTTAGCTACATGTCACAATTAGCAACAACCAACAGCTGCACTTAGCGCGAGCATGTGCTTCCGGGTTTTGTGATTATGGACGCGCTGATTGGATGGTCACTGCTAAGCACCGCCCCTTTGTCTCCCGCCAAGTAATTTCTGAAAGTTGATTGGACCATGGCTTCAGTCGCCTCCGCTTTGCATCAATATTCACCATCATTGATCCATATCGGAAATATAAGGTAAGATTGCGTAACCATCTATATAATTTATCCCAAGATCTGGGTGGTGATGTTATAATGCAGCGGGTTATCAAACATTGCAATTCATCTCTAAGGGACAAACTGACCACACCACCAAAATTAGCAAGACTGCTAATATAACAGGCCCAAACTAGTTCGAAATAGGCCTATAAAATAAAAATAAGAATACCGTAGTTCTACAGATTGAATAAGTAATAAAACGACAAAGCATTCTCATTAAAATTACCCAGAAATGAAACATATTAGTGTTACCTGTACCACAGTTAGACAGTGTTTCCCAAGATTTTTTGAGCCTTGGCACCAGAGGTTACATCGGAAATTCTCTGTCATTTACAGAATATTTTTAGCTCTGACCTAACTTTTTGAAGGCCATTCGTCATTATGAAGGCTTAAAAATCAAGCCCTTATTGAAATACAAATATGAAACACAAACATGAAGTTAAAATTTAGGAAATCCAAATAATAAGCTCCCATTTGCATTTTTAACAGTGAAATACAAGCCTTAATTGACGTCATCCTTTGAGAGTTTTATGCACAACCTTTAACACATTGTAGTTACAAATATTTAGTTTAGCTTAATTTATCCTGTAATATGTTTTACTAACATAAATAATAGGTATATATATGGTACACAGGTATAAAATGCCCATAATGAGACATTAATTAATGAAGGATAAAAATAGCCCATGACAGATTTTTTAAGACCCTGTCCTTCAAAATGAAGGAGATAAATAAACCCTACAAACTTTGCATTAGAAAAATCAAAGCACACCACCAATCAACAATGTCGCAAAATGTATTGAAATAATTAATAAGTAATAAAGACTGGTTTAAGAGACACTGTTTCTGTGCTTTGTTTTGATGCTTTCTGTAGTCTGATCTGGCCTAACTTTATTTGGGGGATGTGGTTTGTATTGATTTTGTGTGAAGTAATGATTTCAATTTTACTTTGTTGGCAGCCTATTTCAACATGAGATGAATGAACGTGACTCGTGAAGACTTTAAAAGCGTGTGCTCAGCATTTCCATCACGTCGTACTGTTGATCTACTGAAGCGTCTCCTATAAGCCCGGACTAATAGGATTGAGATCCCGGAGAGTCCTTTCAATTGTTCAGTCTCCTGTCAGGCCCCGACAAAGACGAACAAACATGAAGGATCCACATCTACCTGGTAAATTACTGTTTTAATTATTTCTCAAGATGAGAAGTAGAAGTAGCTGATAAAAAACTAGAGTATAATCATTCACACCTTTTTCTATGAATTAACCATTAATTTAAAGCATGTGGGCTACTTGTCTTAGTCAATGCATATTATCATTTGTTGTATTATGGGTGGGTGGTATTATAAAGTGGGTCAGAGGCAGGATGTATGATCTTATTATGCAATCATGTGCTTTGACCCGTTTAATTTAATATAGTGGACCGACCGTGTGGTTTTTAATGTGATTTTTTAAAACTTTGATCCTTTTTGTACAACATTTAGGATTAGAAAAGTAAAAATCCATGTTAGTCTCTCATATGTTCTGTCTGTATACTGTGAGCTGAAGTAAAAATAGCCGTGTACATTAGGTGAGCCTCTAATACTGTCTCTAAAAGAAGCTAATCCTTCCCACTTTGAGAACTGACTGAAGACTATTTTTAGATAATGTCAGGTAATTTATGTCACTGCAGAGAAATATTGCAATTTCACATATTACTTTCCAAGTTCATAATCTAGTATTTTACAAAGATGTTAGAATACTCCCTTTGACTAGTTAGTATCTTGACTGGTGCACGGTAATTGCTTTGCGAGAGATGGTGACATTTTAAATTTTGTGTCAATAAACAGGAAATGTCAATGATTTAATCCAGTCCAGTCAGCGCAAATTAATTAATCATTATTTAAATAATTATATATATATATATATTTATTGTAAAGAGTAGGTCTGGGCAATTCATCAAAAATAATCCAAATTTGCATCTCCACTTTACTTTATGTCAATCGTCATGGGGCTTTTTAACCGTCAGGTGTAGCATCCAATTTTGTTGCTGTTGCATGTGGTTTTGAGTTTGGGGAAGTACAATGAAATATTTGTGTGTGTAAATGGTCCTGGAGTACAAAACATTCATTTTTTTGTTTAAGTTAGGGTTTATTGAAAAGGTATATCTTGTCTGTTGTCATGAATCATAAAAGTAAAAGCTAGTTTAAAGTGGTTTTAATATATATAGATATATATATATATATATATATAAAAGAATTTAGTAAAAAATCGAGACGAGCAAGCAAATTTTTATTTAATATTTATATTTATTTTTGCTTTGTTTATCATATCACCCAGATTTCGGTTTACCATATCACCCAGCCCTAAAAACAAGTCAACTCCAATGCAAAATCTCCTATCTTAAACCCCCACCAAAATAAATAAATTAATTAATTAAAGGTAAGGGTAAAATGTATCTGAGATGATTAATTTTCATGAGTAAGTAGTCATCCAATGTGCACATTCGATTGTATAACCTTTTTAAGGCCAGTATATAATCCCATTATACCTTACTATACATAGTCAGGGGTTAGGGTTCTACAGGACAGTATGTATAGGCTGTAGGTTATTATCCAGTTTGCCCTCATTGAGACTAAACCAGGACCAGGCTGAGTGACTTATGGCCATGTTTAGTGTAAGGAGTGGACATGAGGTCAATCCCCTTATCCTCCAGACCTTTATGTTATGTTTACGCCCACCTAACACAGTCTTGCAGCAGCAGCAGCCTGGTTGTAAGTACGGTAACCTTTTTCTGTCCAGTCATCCAACACCGACTATGGTCCAAGCAGAAGGCCACCAAGAAACCCAAAGAGGAGTCCGTGAAGGTGGATAAGAGTGCCAAGCCTCCCCCCTCTCTGGATCCGTGTGCGGTGCCGCGGCTGACTCCAGAGGAGAGGATGAGGCAGTCCCCGTTTGAGAGGGCCGTCTTTGACGTGGCCCATAATGAAAAGATTGCCAACGAAATTATACTGGGACACCGCATCGGATTGTACGAGCTGAGAGGAGAGATCGGACAGGGCAACTTTTCTAATGTTCGACTGGGGATCCATGCACTCACCAAAGGTCAGGCATTAATACTAACTGAAAAAAATAATAGTAGGTCTAGTTAGAGGTGGGTAATAAATGTCGTCTACAAGATAATATCAAAATTGTTGTTTGGAAGATATACAAATTTACAATATCGAGTGTATGCTGAAACACAAGAAATGAACAAAAACTGCTGCTAAAAATTTTAATCAAGTATATTTGATATGTAATATCTCATTAAATGTTTAATAATGTTCCTTTTTTATGAACCTCTGCAGTTTATTCAAGACCATTCTCTTTTTAATGACACTACAATATAATTAATATATTTACTAGCACATTTTTACATATTTTTGATATTTTGCAGAAAAATATCGCGTGATAATTGTTATCGAGAAAGTCCCTCTAAATAATGAGATATGAATTTTTGTTAATATGGCCCACCACTAAGCCTATCAGCAATGCGCATGTAGGCTTTGGTTAATGCTGAAGTTTTAGCATAAAGCTGGCTACACACTACAGGATTATTATTTTTATTTTTTAATTTAAAAACATGATGATCTCCTCCTCTAACCGCTATCTTCTTGTGGTGGAGGAGTTTGAGCACCCGAATGAACCTAGGAGCTATGTTGTCTTAGGGTCTCCCATGGCAAACAGGTCCTAGGTCGTCACCTAGGACCTAGAGTGGTTCAGAAGCCCCTTATGATGAGAGACCCATAAGACACCCAGAGGTGAAGGAGTGTTGTGCGGCCGTCCTCCAGTGGACCCACCACCTGCTTGAGGAGCCATAAGGGACTGGTGCAATGTGATCCGGACAGCTAGGACTGATGCCCCCGCGACCCAGCAACGGATAAGCGGAAGAAGATGGATGGAAATACATGATGACAAAGTGCACAGACAACACAAATGAGGAGTCCCACGACAAATCATTGCTTGCGATAAAGTTTTATTGGGCCATGCCTCCCCAAACTCAGGGAGGCTCAAAATCTGGCTAAAACTTCTCTAGTGTGTAACCAGCTTTAGTAATATGAACCTATCTATTTCTGCATTGTAAAATGCCATTACTAAAAATGATTATGAAAAATGAACACTCTTTACTTTTCTATTAATTTTCAAACTTTCTGACAAGCTTTTGTTCTTTTTATGTTCCCTAACCCAACCATCTTACTAATCTCCCCCCCCCCCTCACTTATGTAAATATGCACCTTATACATCACTCAATGTTTTGTAATGTGTACTGTCTATCACTCAATTAAAACAAAGACAAATTAACACTCAAATACATTCTACTAATAAAGTATTTGTTCTAGGGCTGCAAGAATAATCAAATGGAAATTGCAATTTGTGTCTTTTATCCTCCAGAGAGAGTTGCTGTCAAAATCATGGACAAGATGCGTCTGGAAAAGAAAAGCCAGCCCTATTTGTCCTCAGAGGTCAGCTCCATGGAGAAAGTGTGCCACCCCAACATAGTGCGTCTGTACGAGGTGATCGAGACCAGCAGGAAGTTGTACCTGGTGATGGAGTACGGCAGCGGCGGGGACCTGTTCTCCAGAGTCACCAGCAGGGGGCGCCTCAACGACCTGGAATCCAAAACGATCTTCGCTCAAGTGGTGTCTGCCGTCAAGCACATGGTGAGCAGCGGTGCGGTCCTAATCCCTGTGGGCTAGTGTGCAATCTGGCCCGGTTGTATAACTTTGTGTCACGTTCATTCATTATTGCAATTGCATAAAGCTTTGAAACATAAAATTTACAACTTGATTTCAGGAGCAACTTCATAGCATCCGGACACATGTTAGAATAGGTAGATAGGATGGGAATAGCTTATTGGTGCTTGAGGAGAATCTGATGTCCCACATTAGACTTTTTGCTTTTTAAAGGTGCACTATGTAACTTTCTATGTCGTAAAAAAATAAACTAAACTAGATATTAGTGTGTATTTGACCTTTTGTGATCCAGTGGCTGTATGGGTGCAGCATGTCACTTTTACTTTCCATCACAGTGGCCTCTATGACGCTTCAGGATCAATTGTTTTTGAGTTTTTGGTAGGTTTCTGGTACAAAACCCTAAAAATAATTGATCCTAGACAGGATTTATTTAAGGATAACCTTTTGTCTTTATCATATTGGAGACTATTGGTGTTGTTGTGGGGTCCATTCTCAAAATAAAAGTAATAAAGTATTAGGATCAACTAACTGTAGGAAACACTACAAAATTATGCCAGTGGTTTTTAATTAATCCCTATGACTGCGATTTTACAAATTCTTCACAAATGGCGAATTAATGGTTGATAAATTGTCCTATTTACATGTCATCAACTTCAATGAGAATATGAACTGTTTTTCAGCACGAGAGCAACATTGTCCACAGAGACCTCAAACCCGAGAACATTTTCTACACGACCAGCCACTGCATCAAAGTGGGCGACTTCGGCTTCAGCACGGAGAGCGCGCCCAACGAGCTCCTCAACAGTTTCTGTGGCTCCCCCCCGTACGCAGCCCCCGAACTGTTCAGGGACAAAGGCTACATCGGACGCCACACGGACGTGTGGGCTCTGGGCATCCTCTTGTACTTCATGGTGACCGCCACTGTGCCCTTCTTTGGCGACACCCTGAGCAGGCTGAAGCGCTGCATCCTCCAGGGCGCCTACACCATCCCCGAGTATGTGGCCGCGGACTGCCAGCTGGTCATTAAGGGCATGCTTCGACCGGTGCCCATTGACAGGTCGTCCATTGCGCAGGTACAAAGCGGCCCGTGGCTCTGCGGAATCGAATGCCCGCCCCCGTTCGCCGCGTTACCCCTCAACCCGGTCCACTTTGGCCAGGCTAGCGCCGCTCTGTGCACGGAGGAGAAGGAGGTCAAAGGTTTGTTAGCGGATCTGGGCGTTATGACTGTGCATTTTCAGAATAACCCCTGTTCGGACTGCAAGAGCCCCCTGACTGGGACTTACAGGATTTTGCTTCATCGGGTGCAAAAGAGGAGGACTGTGGAGGCGGTGGGGTACACAGCGCTTCACCCAGACGAGTACAGGAGGCCAAGGAAGTGGTCTGGGGCGTCTTTAGACAAGCACAATCCGTCTGCTGTGTGTGTCATACTGTGAAGAATCAGCTACTGCACTTTAATCTCACTCACCCACTAATGCAGTATGCCACATGTGACCTCTGCTGTTTCAGAACGGTACTGCAGTAAACCATAAAACAGTGGTTCTCAACTGGTTTAGCGTTAGGACTCATCGTTACTCTTGGATGACAAGTCGTGACCCAAACAGGGCTGGTCCAAGCATTCACGGGGCCCTAAACGGCATTATGTCATGGGGCCCTTGCAATTTCAGTTTAATTTCGTATAATTTATATATTCCAATAAATGAGACAAAATTAGTAAATTCCCCCACCCTTCATCCTGACTATGTTTGTAAAAGAAAGTAGACTACACTGCAAAAGTCTACCTTTTTACTCTTAAATTAAGAAAAGCATATCTCATCACACTCATTTGTGTAATGTGTAAAAAAACTTAACCCACAGGCAGAATTCTTGAAATGAGTTACTCAAACCAAGGGCACATGTAATATTTTAAGAAAATTGTACTAGATTTTCTTTTGCAGTGTACTGGACATTTTGAGGAAACAGACATTTGAGGGAAATTTATGAGACACACAAAACCTGTAGTATTCATTTGTGCACTATTGAGGGCCCCCTGGTGGTCTCGGGGCCCTAAGCAGCTGCATATTAGGCTGGGCAAATAACACTTGAATATTTTAAGTATAGTGCAAAATACTTGATTTAAGAATTGAATGAGCCTAAAACTGAATTCAATACAAAAAAAAAGTCCTCATCAGTCCATCTGAGAGACTAATGTTTTAAATAATTGTTAGAAAGTAAATAATATATTGCAAACATTGCATTTAATAAGTAAATGTACCTTTGATTTGAGTAGTAACATCTGCCAGTGAAAAAGAGTATTTTTGCACTTAAATGAAGAAACGAAAATGTCTTACATTGCATACAAAATTGACAAATAAATTTTATTTGACTTGAAATAAGATATTTTTACTACTTTACTGGCAGGTTTGTAGCTTTTCTAGTCCAAATGAGAAAAATGAAGATCAAATATTCTTAAAGTGAGTCAATTGAACTTATCAAGACTTCTTTTTTTGTGTAAATAATAATGTTTGCTAATAAAGACCAGCCACTGCATCAACCCACCAGTTGAGAACCACTGCCATAAAATGTACTAAACTTTGATCAAATCTAAATATACTTGTAAAGTACAGCGCAGCAAAATATCAATGAATTTTCTTCTGGACGAAATGGCTGTACTTTTTTATCACAATTAATTTGATCCAAACATACAGTTACATAC
Source organism: Lesueurigobius sanzi (assembly GCA_900303255.1). NCBI lineage: Eukaryota > Metazoa > Chordata > Actinopteri > Gobiiformes > Gobiidae > Lesueurigobius > Lesueurigobius sanzi. The sequence goes on from OMNZ01085923.1 coordinate 30,447, forward strand.
AGTATCTAGAAAAATCTATCTGCCTATCAATTATTAAAACAAATGTATACTTTTTAACAGTGAAAGCTTTGTAAATGTGTGTTATGCAATGCTCTTGAGTTCGGGCCTGTCCCGCAGGCTGAAGCACCTCTGTCTTAGGCTTTACATCAGCAGCTACAGCCTCAGCACAAAGCGCTCACTGACGCACATCATTCATCAATAGGAGTGGCTTCATCCTGCTTATGAAGGATAAATCTATACAATCCCGGGTCCGTGGCTAATCCTCATGAGAATACGCACTTAAGACATGCTGCGTCACAAAAACATAAACATCTTTCAGTCAAAGCACATAGACATGGACTTTGTGATGCTTTTGGTGCTTTTAAAACAATACTGTATGAAATGCCTTCAAAGATGAGACCATTTAGAATTTGTTGTCGAACTTTGCACCTCTGCTTTGCACACATGCTTGGCTTATTTTTGCATTTGGCCTGTACATATTTATTTATATATATGTATTTATTGTGCAAACAAATGTATTGGAATGTGAATATGTTTATAGCCGTTGTCATAAATAAAGTCCTGCATTTGTTGGATTATGTTGCTCTTTCTCACAAGACGTGCATCAATCAGGGCTCGACATTAAAGGGACTCTACGGAAGTTAAAATTGAAAAAATAATGTATTTTCCACCCCCTACATGCTTCAACAATGTCCCGCGCTGTACTGTGAGCCCACACCTATCCCACTCAATTGCCGCTATAAGCCTGCACCGTCACTCTCGAGTTGCGTGTTTGAGGCAGCGTCATTCACCAGCTTAACATGGAGACTGCAGTTACGCGGACGGCCAGAGGTGGCAGTCACGAGTATGAAAATGGACAACCTCCGTTGAGTCCCTTTAAGTTTTTTTTGTTTAAGGAAACTTTGGTTATTTATTTATTCATTTATTTGTCAGGGACTATGCAGTCAACATAGTTACAATACAAGTTTGCAGCTGATAGGATGCATAAAGAATTTATGGCTTGTGCTAATTATCAACTCCTGTCCCTGGTTGGGCCTTTTTACAATATTTACAAATACACAATAAAAGTCTAGAAGAAAACTATTGTAAAACATGTACAGAATAATCTATAAACATTCAGTGCTACTTACAAATGGGTACATTTTGGATTTGTTTCTAACCAAGCCTTTAGCCTTGAGGTGAACATTTTAAACTCAGATATGGTCTTAAGTTCAGTGGGAAGTGAACTCCACAGCTTTGCACTTTTGTAAGAAAAGGCAGACTGGCCAAATGAAGTCCTGCAGAGTGGAATCTGACAGTTGTGGCTTATGGATCCTCTGGTGACTCTGTTGCTGTTACTTCTTTTCTTAATAAGTTATTAGTCAATTAAAGAAGACATATGCTAAATTGACTTTTTGGAGCTTTTAACCATGTTATCATGTTGCTTACTCGTAAAAAACAGACCTGGTGTGGTTTGTCACTTCAATCACGCAGTTTCGAGTGATTCCTATTTGCCATGGTTGTTTCATATTGACTTCTACGGTTCTGCAGCGCTTCGTTTCCTACTTCCTGGAACAATTACGCAATTGTTCAAACCCCCAAACCGTCTTCCACATTTTAAAATCCAATCATCCAATATTGGATCAGTTCTGTGCTCATAGCTTGGACACAGAAACTCCAATTTGCTACTAGCCACATGTTTAAATCCAAGCTAGTTGTTTATTTTTTACCTTGCTATTCCCACTGTTGGCTGTAGGGGGCGCTCCAGGCCAAATCCTCATCCGCCCTGGCACTACTATTTTTGAACATCGTGTCATCTTCACATAGGCATTATTTGAATTCATAAAATGTAAAATATCAATGCATAGACATCCAAAAATCTGCAAATGTTTTCCCTGATCATTGTCAGGTAGTGCTTGAATCTACAAACCCGCCATATTCAAAGTCATTTCATCGGACCAAAATCACAGTCATGTTTTTGAATGTTGTCACCCTTTTGGAACATCTGTGACTGAATAGTGATTTGTGGATGCTTTCATTGTACACCTTCTTTTCTACTGAACTCTACCTTATTTAAACCCAAGGCGCCAAAGTAAAGTGATGTTAAAAGTGTTACGAGACAGAAATCAAACGGCTTTGGCTGTATTCGGTTCACGTTTATGTCAAGCTCACTCATTGCTCACTCAATATGTTTTTGCATGGACCATTTATTTACAAAAGATGAAAGATTGTGGCCTTGTCAATGTAACAAACAACATTCAGCTTCCAAGGAATGGTCTTGGAGTGCGTTCAAGGCTTTTGGTGAATCTGCTGATGATGAAATATGAGCATTTATGGCATCTGTTAAAGAAATGCTGTAACAAACTTATTGTGTGAGATTTTACAGGATGTTACTGTCGTCATAGCACCTGCAATAATCTAACAATCTTTTGGCTTGACATTTTGCAGACGTTAATTAATGTGCTGTTTACACACAGAAAGCATGAATGTACTCAGTGTGTGGCACAAGCAGATTATTAATGTACGGGTCTGAGCCAAGAAGACGTCTGGGCCTGCAGTTTATCTGCTCTTGCACAATGCCTAAAGTGCACTACTCTAAACAGATCTTTCTTTATTCATTCATTTAGTCAAATGGTTATTGACTGACGAATAAGATACAAATTCAGTTATACATTTTGTGATAATTCCATTTTGAAATAAAATCTGGATTATCTTAATATAAAAATGACAAAGCCTTTGGTAAGGAACCTGCTGTATTGGAGTAAGTTTGCCGTCATGTGAAAAGACAGTCGCATATGATAAACCGTCATATATTTACAGATGATTCGTTACGTTGTCCATATTCTTCGGGTTTTTGCTGTTTAAATCCTTAAGACATTAAGACGTAGGCTACAAGTTTCAGAGCAGCCCAATTTTGTTAGTCAAAATCAGCCATTTGTTTATTGCACTCAGGAACTAAAACATAGAACAACCAAACAAACAAACAATATATATTAGACAACATGGTATTCTAAACCAGGGCTGCCCAAAGTGGGGCCCGCGGGTCAAATTTCAGCCCTTCAAGGGGTTTCAGTTGGCCCTCAAGATGGTGCTTAGATTTGTAAGGTGTGTCTAGTTAATTCATTTGTGCATTGAATAATAGGGCTGGGACAACATATCGAATTTCAAAGTGTTACAATACCCGATAGCCGCGATACCAAGTATCAATACTTTATTCAGGTATCGATACTTTCAATACTTTAACCCGTCCACGTCACCGACAACTTTTACTGATATCTCCGGAACCAAACGTCATAGAGACTTACTGTTTTTGACAGATGAGTTGGGGCTTTAAAATGAGCCCACTGTCCTTCCTGTGGGATACAGTGCAAAGTCGCATTGAAAATGTGTCGCTGGTCAGCTGCCATCTTGTTTTGTGTTTGCATAGCACATAGTGGCTAAATGGAGGCCCATTGGTGCCAACATTGAGCAAATGTATGGAGAATGAATGTAGATTGGACATAGAAAGCACTTGGCCATGCCTGTCAAGTTTTGGATGTGAAAATAAGGGAAATTTTCCCTTAGGGGTAAAATACGGTAGAATCCCAGCCAAAA
>OMNZ01085930.1:0-10848 GCA_900303255.1 Lesueurigobius sanzi
GCCTAGACTATTTTAAATCGAAACCTCAATAACTTTTCAATTATTTATTGTTACAGAGATAAACAGTTGGTGAAAAGTCAATAATTAGTTGTAGTTACTATTTTTGATGTTTATTTGCTTCTTTACAATGAAAACAAGCTGCTGACCTGCTGTAATGTGTGTTTTTTTAGGCGGAATTCATATTTTCTGTCTTTCAACCTCAATTACTCATTCCCACTATGATTTTCTTGAAAATTTTCACATCTACAGTCTCCCCATAGACATTCATATCAGTTGAGAGCAATATGAACATTTTAGACATTTTATAAGCTGTTAAAAGCCTTCCAGAGTATATGTGTACACAGCAGGGCTTAAGAGGTTAAGATTTTTAATCAAATTTACTCCCTTGTGTAAATTTTTTCCCTGGTTTGACCTTTTTTATTTTATCTTTTCACTTCCTTATTGGACATAGAGGGAGCAACGGAAAGGTAAACGCCCCCTTTTGAGGTAAACCGCAACATTTATATACAGTATTTGTCTAATATAAAAGAGAAGCAAATGAAGAGATTTTTTGCTTTTTGAAGATTCACAAAGAGGACAGTGTTTTTAAAGTGGCTAAAGTTAGCAGGAAGTTAGCATGTTCGGACTTCAATATGAACTGTTAAGCTGTTCATATTGGCTTAATTTGATCAAATCCAAGGTTGTAGTAGTTCGCCCATACAACTGTGAGTAATTTTGCAGTTTCTTATAATTCAATATTGCTTCTTTTCTTTTAATTTTGGCTAAACAGTTTATATTGGAGTCCGAACATGCTACAACTTCCTGCTAACTCTTTGGGCACAGGAAGTGAAGTATGCAACCCACAACTGTTTTTAGGTCAATTTTAAATAAACGTACCGCCCCTCCCAACTTTTGTTCATTAAATCGCTAAACTTAATCTAAGATACAAGAGAAAAACAAAAATACAAGGCACTCCTCCCACAACTTTAATTCTCTATTTACATTACATACAATTTTGTCTATCTATCTATCTATCTATCTATCTATCTATCTATCTATCTATCTATCTATCTATCTATCTATCTATCTGTTGCTAGCAATGACCAGCTAGACACAGAAAATGCTATTTTTGCTGTGGATAATCAAAGAATGGACCTGGATGAGGACCTAACCTATTTAAATTTCATATTTGGCTGCCTTTAGTCAACATCTATAAAACTATGTCCGGATAAACTATATGTAAAAAGGAAAAGGGGACTAAAATATGTGAATGAACACTGCTCACAATACGACCTCATACAGACAGGGAGAACTGTAAGCTTGATTTCACTGAAAGCAAATATTATCCTAACAAAGAAAGAAAAACAATTTGATCAAATTGGCTCGTCTCGGCACATGGCTTACTGAAACATTTACTGAAGACAACAGCTCGGGGCATTTCCAGGTCAGTGTGTCATTTAGCCATTGTCCAAAGCCATTACCAGTTTATCCCTCTCCAGATGAAATTACAGTTTGCTCTGGCGGACAAAGCCAGGGCCCTGTGTCGTCCCCTCTCCCCTTACGGAGTGCCCTTGGTCTGCCAGCCGCTCGGTGCCCCCTGTCAGCGCCTCATCCATATCTGCTTTCACTCACAGGTGCCATCAGCGCGTCGCCCTAATCATCCTGACATTGCCTTGGACACTTCGGGAGCGGGGAAGTCAGACAGGAAATGCTCAAGGTGATGTTTCGAAAGATGACACGCCGTTCAGGGCTGTCAGTCAAAGGCGTTGCATATACAATACGGCCCATTACAGCACGCTGCGGCACCATCAGCAAACTCAAGATGACTTTTGGCAACTTTAAAATGCAGTTCCAAAGGTGCCCAAAGAAGCTAAGTGCGTACAAAGTGACAGCATAAACGAGCCTTATATCACAATCAAAATGAAATCGGAATTTTAAAGGACGACACTGCAAGCAAAACTAATTTCATTGGGCCAGTCTGGCATTTAAATATTGCACTTATTCAATAGTTGTATAGAACAGTGATGGGCAAAATAAAGTCCTGGGGCCAAAGGCGGAATGACAGAATATTTTGAGTCCTGACAATTTGGAGGATTGAAAATCAAACCATTGTCATCCTTTGAGACTTTTACATACATGTTTTGACGCAATGTAGTTTCCAAATTCATGTTCCATGATTCTGCTCACAAATTAACTTTAGATTTGCATCTATTTATCCTGTAATCTGTGCTTTCTTACAGGCATAATACTAGGTATATAAAGAGAGATTAATTAATAAAGGATACAAATGGCTCACAACAGATTTTTTACAACCCTGTCCTTCAAAATGACTGGTAAAAATGATCCCTAGCGAAACCACTGGACCGATATGTTTTTTAGGGCTGATGCTGACACTGATTATTAGTCAAGGCGGCCGATGACGGATATCTGGAGCCGCTATTCATTTGCAGTAAAAGGGAAAATATTGGCATTAACATTTTGAAAAATACAGTACAAACTCCTGACTATTTCTATATAGTTAGTGATACCTTTCTAAACCAATCCCAAGGAACAGACAAGTCGTCTGTCTATTCCAGGCCTGTGCCTTTTTGTATTATAAACAAAATAAGTTTTGAATTTAGCTTTTAATTTTCAATTACAATGTATTCTTGGGGAACCACAGGATCTCATCTCTATTTGCAGATGATCTTGTTCTGTTGGCTTCATCAAATCAAGACGTGTACTGGAGCGGTTTGCAGCCGAGTGTGAAGCGACTGGGATGAAGATCAGCACCTCCAAATCCGAGACCATGGTTCTCGATTGGAAAAAGGTGGCCTCCAGTTTGGTGGAGTGTCCTTGCCTCAAGTGGAGGAGTTCAAGTATCTCTGGGTCTTGTTCACGAGTGAGGGACGGATGGAGCGTGAGATTGACAGACGGATCGGTGCAGCGTCTGCAGTGATGCGGTCGTTGTATCGGACTGTTGTGGTGAAGAGGGAGCGGAGTCCAAAGACAAAACTCTCGATTTACCAGTCGATCTACGTTCCTACTGTCACCTATGGTCATGAGATTTGGGTCATGACCGAAAGGGCAAGATCGCGAATACAAGCAGCTGAAATGAGTTTCCTCCTCCACTTTCGAAAGGAGCCAGCTGAGGTTAACCTGGCAAGAGCCAGATAGTCATTGTGTAGCACTCGTAGTTGAGTTCTCCACAATATCAATCTGGGACCGCTCCAAACGAATCAGTTCGGAATTTCGCTCGTAGTTGTTTGTTAGATAGTGGCTCTGAGCTTTTTATCATAATGTCGTCGAGTGGTTTTTGCGTTTTTTTGTAGCACGAGTTTGCGGGTTGAAGGCACCTTAACCTCTTAAGACCTAGAGTCCCCGAAAATGGGGACTTTTTTTCAGATACAGTTACTGACCTACGTGTTTTACGCAGAAAAAATATTCCAAAATTGCAAATTAATGGCAGCTGATGTGGGATTATCCATTTCTGTTGTTATTTGCTCCATCACAGGAAGGAAAAAGGCCTTTTTGCGGAAAAATGTGTGTGTGTTTTTTTCAGGCGGAAATTCATTGAAACCTATGGCAACCTCATTTTATTGTCAAACAACATCATTTATTTTTATTTCACTTCCATCGTCATCCCAAAGCTCTACCAAATGTGTGGACACCAAGATTAGTCATGTACACCTATGATGTAAAGAAATGATTTTTGGGCTTAAGAGGTTAACCCACACTACCTTATTTTCGAAACAAATGTTTGTTTTACTCGGCACCTGCTGCTTTCGTCGCTCCGTCCCACTGGTGGTCCTGGCTCAAACACTTTAGCGGCTCGGGGCAAGATGGATTCTTGTGTGTTTGTGAAATCACAAATACCGCGGGAATTCAGCTTGCAGGCAAGGTTAAGCTGAGGTGGCTCGGGCATCTATTTCAGATGCCTCCTGGTCGCCTCCCTCGAGAGGTGTTCCAGGCACATCCCAGTGGGAGGAGGCCCCAGGGAAGACCCAGGACACGCTGGAAAGACTATGTCTTTAGGCTGGCCTGGGAACGCCTTGGGATCCCCCAGGAAGAGCTGGAGGAGGTGTGCGTGGATCGGGAAGTCTGAGCGTCTCTGCTCAGACTGTTGCCTCTGCGACCCGGCCCCGGATAAAGCGGAAGAAAATGGATGGATGGATGTTGGGTAATGTTAAGGCTATCATAGCATTATACATTAAAACATTTTTTCTAATTTCACATTTGTAACGATCTATCTGCTGCTAAAGGCCTTTCAATTGTAATGTTATGGATTTTGCATGTTCACCTCGTGTCTGTGTAGGTTTCCTTTCCTGCGGTTTACCCTACCACTAAAAATATGTACAGTAGTCCAAGATGAATGAAACATGCATGGTTCTCATGTGTGTTCATTAACATGCACTGTCCCACCCAAATAAACAAGTAAATAAAATAAATATTATGTTAAGGGACTGTAAAAGACAGAAGCACTAGGAGCACATGGCGAATTATTCGGCATAAACACACACAGGCTCTCAGTCATCACCTTTAGATTAGAATCTGCTAGAGTTCTGACTCCACTGTAAAGGCTAAATAACAGCACTGCAAAAGAAACAAGGACCTTTTCTGTGTTGAGTAGAATGTGCAGTCTTAAATCTGCAGTCCTGAATCTGCAGCGGCTCCGGCCTGCGGTAAGCCCACTGCTGATTCAGGACTGCAGATTTACAATCACACATGCACAATGAAAGGAGTGAACAGCACCAATGTTTTCACTGACAAAGATAAATAGTGCATAACTGCTTCCATATTTTTGCTTTTGCTTTGTGTAATTAAGTGTGTATGGTCTATTTGAAAATTGTACTTTAAATCAAATGTGGCTCTCATCAAAAAGTTTGCATACATTTGTAACTTCTAAGCCCAATTTCTAAGGCGACATTTCCACAAACAAAACCTAACCAAATATTACAGTCCTACACCATATCTTGTAGACTTCAGTATATAATTTGAACCCCGATTTATTGACTCATTTATTTTCACCTAAAGCTACTTTAACAAAAACAATATAAGATATCCAAAGTTCCCTCTGAAATAAAATCTTTGCATCTAAACTCCTTAATGTAGCCCTGGCTCTATCCGTTTTGAATGGATTAAAATTCAGACTGTATTGAAATTAATTTCCTTTGCAAACTACTGTGCCTCATTACAAGTTCTGCACAAGTTCTGAACTCTTAAGTTTTCCAACACCTAAATCTCCCCCTCGATCTGCTTTCCCTGCACTTAAAAGACTTGGGCAGTATAGACATGTGTTTTGAGGAACTGTGAGGCTAAATAGACTTCAAAGGAACATATAATGAGTGCAGAAGTTCTCCCTACGCCATGGGCCATATTTAAGCTTGATCTGCTGTGTGTTCAGATGCAGAAGGATTACTGGCCTGATTAGGAGCCGATAAGAACTGATGATGATGATGAACATACTCTATTTTTAAACTACAGTACATATACAATTAAGGACTGATGCTGTGGAAGAGGAATACACAGTAATTGTTTTCAAAATGTCTTAATAATTGTATTTTAGTGGAATATACACTAAATCGCACCTTTTGCTTTGATTACTGCTTTTCAAACTTTTGGCATTTTCTCAATGAGCTTCACGGTGTTGTCACCAGAAATGGTTTTCAGTTCACAGACTGTTCAAAACCATTTCAGGTCACGACCTTATGAAGCTCATTGAGAAAATGCCAAAAGAAAAAAGTGGAAAAACGAGCAAAGGGTGGCTATTTAGAAGATTCTATAACAAAACATATTCATGAAGATAGGGAAGTTCGGGAGCAGGACCACACCTCTACGCCCCTTCTGGTCTCCCCCCTCTTTAAGCAGCCCGTCCACTCACCTCATCCTTTCATTTCCTACATAATTCTATATGTGTTCATTCATAGTTTAATGCCTTCAATGATAATCATACTCATAATGTAAATAGTCTTGAAAACTAAATAAAAAGTGACCCCAAACTTTTGAGCGGTAGTGTTCATTGAATTCTCCTCCTCCGACACGAATGATCCTAGGAACTCTGTTGTCTGGGGCATTATGCTCCTGGTACAGTCTCCCATGGCAAACAGGTGAGGTCCTAGGTGATGGGTCAGACCAAGAGCGGTTCAGAGGCCCCTTATGATGAGACCGTCAAGGCCGGCTACGTCGCCCAGAGGTGATGGAGCGTCGTGGGGCCGTCCTCCCCAGAGGAGCCTTGAGGGACTGGTGCTGCTGCCCCCGCGACTTGGCAACGGATAAGCAGAAGAAGATGGATGGATGAATGTATATTGTATTGAATTATGGACACTGTAGCTGGATACACTTGTACCATAATACCTATGGTATCGTGGACCTTGTATCGGGATACATATCGTGTACATATACAGTACATCGTTTGCAAAACCCATCTCTAGGTGATATGTGGCTAAACCAGGCTTAAGTGTACTCTAACAAGCAGCAATGATGTGCTCATTCCGAATGGTTCCTATTTGTGCTTGTTACAAGTGGAATTCCCTGAGGTTTATTTATTTGTCCCGCTGGGTTTTTGGAGTTTTTCCTTGCCGAGAAGGAGGGTCTAAGGACAGAGGATGCCCCAGTACAATTAATATCCACTCATTGTCTGTTAAACCAACTTTATTTTTCTTGTGAAGCCCTGCGAAGCCACTTTTGTTGTAATTTTGGGTTATACAAAAAATACATTGAATTTGATCATAAAGTAAATGCAATCACTAACGCAAAAGGTGTGTTAAACTGTACTGTTTTTGATTTGACCACTTGTAATCGAGAAATGATTGGCAGCTGTTAAGCCACACATACTCCAGTTTAAGCAGCGTTTCCGTTGGTCTCGTTGGCTGTTGTCTCATCATCACTGCCAAATCCACTGAAGCCTGTCAATTAAATTATGCGTTACCAAATCATGGAACAATTTGAAATTTAAATCCTTGTGTTTTCGCGGTGAGTGACAACCGCTGATCGATAATGAATCGGTGACATCGCAAAGTCCATCAACGGATTCGGACGGAAACTACATTGGTGTCTTACTTGAATAGGCATAGATTGATTGCGCTGCTACTAGTTAGGCTTTTGGCATTAGCTTTCATGTTGTACACACTTTTATGAGCAAGGCATCAGTCACAGGCACCAAAACAGCCCATCTTATTAATAAACACTTGAGTCCAACACTTGGTCCAGTCATCTCTAATCATTTCTGTAGGAGTTTGGATTTGCATGCATGGATAACTAATCATTTTGTCACAGGCTGTTAGTTTCACACCCGTAGCTCGTGTTTAAAGGTTTTTTCTCCGTCGCTTCCGGGACTCAGACTGTTATTAATCAACCAAATCTGGGCTGAACAAGCACAGCTCCAACAATCACCTTTTCTGCTTGAATGAATTAGAATCGGGAACATTTTTGCTTACACAATGTTTGAAGTAAATAACTTTTTAATTAAGTTTAGCAAAGCGCTGTTTAATGTCAACTGGGGTGTATTTCAAAGTTCTGGGGAAGTTTTTTTTTTGAGGAGTAAACATAGCAGAGGCTTTTCAGTTCACACTCTACTCTACTTCTGTACTTCACTTTGTAAATGTGCCAAAGAAGGACTGAAATTAATAGGACCAAACCATGCCTGAACTTCATTTTCATCTTATAATAAAGTTAATTGGAGCTGCAGAAGACTCTATATAGCCTGATTATTCGGATGGTCCATTTTTTGAGGTGTCGTGAACAAACAAAGACTAACCCGGCAGAAAGTATGGATCTTGGTCAGTCTGATTCGAATGGTTTCATTTCTGTATGCACCAGAGTGTAAGCAAACCATATAATGTGCCAGTCAAAATCCTATTCAAAATTTTCTTAGAATTTTCAAAATAAGAGTTTAAAAGAATGACGGTAGCTTATCAGGTAACTCTCACACACTTTCAAAACTAAGATGCATCTAAAGCTTTACAAACTGAACAGATGTAAAAACATATTGCTACATTTTCAAGTTTTTGGTATTTTCTTTTGGTAATATACCGTGCTAGCCTGGCCAGTCAGCCACTCCTGCTTTCTTTCAAGCAGGACACACGTCTTTGTAAAGAATAGGAAAATCGTTATGGGTTGACTGTCCAGGCTAAAACCGCACCATGGTCAGGAGTTAGCACAAAGTTTATTGCCTCCATTCTTCTTTTAAACACTTAATATTTGATTTCTAAAAGTCCAAAGAGATTTTGAATAGTATTTTTTATGTCTGGCACTGGGAAGAGGATGGGACAGTTAAGTTCCATAAACGGCATCAAGCTACATGTGGCTAGCTTTGAGTGCCTTTTCATCACTTTTCATAACAATCTGCTTTGACAAAACATTCACCAAAAAAAACAATTTTTATTTGACTTGATTTGTGTGTGGTAAATATGCTTATATTCCACCAGAAAATGACTAAGGTAATGATTTGGTAAATGGTGATGAGAAACTACTTGCGTCTCCTCCAGAGGACCCACCACCTGCAGGAGGAGCCATAAGGGACTGGTCTGGTGCAATGTCATCCGGGCAGCCTGGACTGCTGCCCCCGCAAACCGGCAACGGATAAGCAGAGGAAGACGGATGGATGGGTAAATGGTGTCGACTTAAACAGCGCTTTTCCACCTACTTAAGGCACTCAATTCACTTTATATAACACACTGTGATGTTCAAGACCGAAACAGCTCTTTTGAACGGCGCTTTCATGTGAACGGTTCGACCCGGATCTCATTTACGAAAAAAGCTGGATCTTTTCTTGTCCGTTTTCATCAAAGTTTCTGCAGATGAAATTGAATAAAAGCTCGAAAACAGATGAAACAGCTTTTAAAGTACTTAAAAGCTGTTTGCTAAAGTACTTAGCAAAGGAGTTGCTGCCCCTTTTCTGTCTAAGTGAATATACAGAAAAGGAAAGAATACAATACATTTTTGCTGTATTAATTAGTATTTTAAATCAAAAGTCATGCCTCTCAGCAAAATAGGTCTCACTGGCTTCCTAAAAAAACTTTGAATTACATGGATCCCAAAGATTCTGAGCCATAAATCCCATCACGTCCTTCCACCTCACTAGGCCACGCCCCTTAGTAGGGTGCATTTAGGTAGCTATTGGGTCCAACGGTTCACAGCCAGATGGGATAAGATCAATATGAGCAAATTAAAATATATCACCATTTCTGATGACTATCCAAAAACTCTGATTTAGAACAGTTTTCCCTTCCAAAATATCTAATGGAATTACTCTTACTTACCTGCAGATTGGGGGGGTCTACAGTTGTCTCGGGGTCAGCCCTATGTTCCCCGGGAGAATCAGGAAACAATGGCACCTCTAGACACCAGAGGTACTAATGTTCCCCAGCCGCTTAGCTCAGTATATTGTTTTTTCCTAGGAGTTAAGGTTAGGGCTAAGGTTAGGGGTTAAGATTAGGAGCATTGATATTAGGGTTAGGGTTCAGGGTTAGGGTTAGAGTGTCGGCACTGTTGGGGAACATAGCTACGCACCCGTTCTCTCTACTTTAGTTGCAGTCTGAAAAGTCGCTTCTTCTCTTGTAGCACCTGGAAACTGTCACTTCTCTATAGTATCTTTTTTTCCAAACCTCACAAAATGCTAAAGACTTCCTCGCAGCTCGGTGTGCTATCTTTGTGTCCATAATGCGCTCTGAATGTCATTGTACCGCTTTGCAAATAATATTTAATGAGCGCTGTGATGAATAATTCAGCCCACTATAGATCTCTGCCAGTGGAAGTAAACAACAGGAAAGCGGGGCCCTAAAAGCCGCTCCCGGGAGACGGAGCTGTAGTAGCACTGTGTTGCCTGATAAATGCTACGTGTTTACATTGTGTTTGAATGCGCTTTTGGAAATGGGGCATATCAAAGGCAGTCGGAGTGGATGATCCTCTCAGAAGTCGCACAAGTGTGGAGCCAGTGAGAATGTAATAAATGCGGCAATTACTTTCCATTCAAGAACAAACTGCAGGGACCTTGGCAACCGCTGTAAGTAAAGATCAATGTGTAAAGATGCTCTGCGGCATGAAGCTGTAGCGTGAAATCATTCAAAGGCATAACATTTCACTTACTTAATGAAAAATCTACATTTCACATATTACATTACATATTTTACTCCAAATGCTATCCCTCTATCCCTCAAGAGTTACAGGTGGACAGGTCAGTCGTATCAAGTTGATTTGCAGGTGCTGTGCGTAAGATTTTTGTAAATATATCATGACCTACTTGTGCCCCCAGATATTGGTCACTGAATTGTGATGTTGCTTTATTCACACTTTTGGTGAACCGTGACATATGGGCTGTGCTTGTTTTTTTCCGATCTGCACTTTAGGTGACGCAGGGAGTTGAAATAATGCTGTGTACACACCAGACACGTGTAATCGCTCAATTCGTCTTTAGTTAGAGGCTCCACACTGACTGACACATGCTCTGCTCTCTTCAGCGGGAGCTACGTGATTCAGAGAAAACACGTTTCTGTGGGTTTTTAAATGCTCTTGAGCACAAAGTTATGAATGAAAATGAAGCTTTCTGAACCTCCACTCTCCCCCGGGTTCTTGTCATTGGTCCGACGTCCCATTATTCAGAAAATGTAGCATTGAGTAGAGATGCCATCAGTCCGACATCCCTTTCGTCCGACCATACACAGCGGAGATGTGCTTGGAGTTTACGCACACACCCTATAGAGCTTCGGAACTGCAATGCATTATGGGAATTTTGCCACCATTTTTCAGGACCACATAACAATGAAAACACAGCCCATTTTCATTATTATTCCCTCGTTGATGGTGCGTTCTAACATGGCAGTCAGCTACACATGGCCATGTTAGAACGCACCATCAACGAGGGAATAATAATGAAAATGGGCTGTGTTTTCA
>OMNZ01085931.1:0-13060 GCA_900303255.1 Lesueurigobius sanzi
TGTTAAAAAAAAGAAAGACATAGCGGAGAATCGATCCCACTACCTCCAACTTATAAGGTAAGCGCCCTAACCATTTCACCAAAGCTCCAATGGTGAAAGGGCCAGTCAAAGTGATAAAACTCCCGGGCCGAAATAATGTCCCAGCACGCTCCTGCTTTAGGGTTTTTTTGCGTTGCAAAGAAGAGGATTTGTACTTTCAAATGAGTCCACCAAGTCCTTCTAGGCCACCGGGGGGCGATGTAACGTTGAAAAGTCGTGTCAAAAAGTGCTAAGATAGCATTTGTCAAATCTGCTGACTGCACCCAGGGATTCAACATTTCTTTTTAAATCAAAAATCCAAATACTGTATATGGAGAATAAACACAGATTGCACATAGAAGGTCAGGTTTATAGCCTTTTATGTTCATAGAAGCATATATTAGTGGAATAATAATCATCTGGTTACAGAAAAACTCTATGCTAGTGTAAAATATAACACTACACATTGTTTTCAAGCAAACAACATTTGCGCAAAGCCTATCCACTTTTCCACGTTGATTATAGTATTAAAATGATAATTCAAGGGATAAAATTGTGCGATTAATTTGCGATTAATCATGAGTTAACTATGACATTTATGAGATTAATCGCAATTAAATATTTTAATCGTTTGACAGCACTAACACAAACATATTTCTTTCCACTCATGGTTAGTGGTTGTGCGCACACCAACGTCTTACTTGAAGTGCAGATGAAGAGGTAAAACTCACATATTCAATAAATGGTTGTGCAAAGCCATTTATTGTCAAAGAACGGAGTTTACTCTTTTGAAATCATAATGAAACAGAAACTACTCAAATGCCCCTGATCTAGCGTTTACATGAGAAAAACTCACTTCAGCTGAAATACAGGACTCTGATAAAATTGATGTTTTTGTCTTTTTACTTCAGCATCTGAGTTTCACAAAGTTGGACATAGAAGTGCAGATCAGCAGGGTAAGCAAAGACAAAGAGAATAAATAAATAAATAAATAAATACATGATGCACAATATGTAAACTTTTGATCAGGGACATTTAGCTTGTTTCTAGCTGAAAAGGTTAATCAGGTTTTTTGACAATAGCTTCACACAACCAGTGAAGCAATGAGTGAAATAAAGGTTATTGTGTTATCATTCATATTATATGAAATGCGTTTTTTTTTTCACCAGTGGCACAACTGTAAACGATGAACTCTCGCGATGCTAGCATAACAGGGAAGTAAAGATGAGGGTTCTTCGCGCATGCTCAATAACTGCTGTGTCTGTGTGTTGTTTATTATTGATACAAACACAAACCCCAGTTAAAAACACGGCTCGATGACAACTATCTGTCATTCATTCCGTTCAGTAACACGTTACAGCACTCACAGTACGCGGTCACCGGGATCTATCTAATGCCGTACAGTATTTCCAATGTAACGCCCAGGTTTTCTGCTCTTTAACCACGAATAGATGCACTTTTCTCTTTAGGCCCTGCACAAAAAAATCAGCCGAATCCCATCCGTTCAGGCGGCGCTGGTCCCAGTTTGTGTGGAGTCCGTGTGTGAGAAAGTCCCTGATAATGGCACAAAGGCATCGTGTTGTGGAATGTGGACAGTCCTCAGTGTTGGCTCTAGACTCACCTGTTGTCCACCTCCGCGGGCTCCCACAGCTCCTGCTCCTCCTTCAGCTCCACTTCTGCCATGTTTCACTGCGCTCTGTCCGCTTTAAGGAGAAGCTTTGGGGTAAAGCGTGTCCCGTTTGTGTTCGGAGCTAATGCTATGAAGCTAACAGCAGCAACACAACACAGCGCTTTCTACTGCCCTCTAGTGCTCAGAAACAGATTTATGTTTAGAAACAGATCTTATCAGAGGTGGGTACAGTAGCCAAAAAAAAGTGATTAATTAAAGGTACAGTTGCATAGCATTTCACCCAACGATACATTACAAGCATTTATTTTATTTGTATTTTTTTATTGTTGAAAAAAACAGTCTCCAGTCTTCATCTGTATTCTATAGTTGAATTGTAGGAGGTTTGATCAAAACGCCCTACACTTCAACTACAGTACAGATGAAGACTGGAGAATTTTTGTATGACTGAGAACCTACACAAACTCCCACAACATTACTTCTCTATTTACATTTTCTAAAAAGGCTTTATTTTACTGGGCTAATGCATTTGCTTTTTTAGAAAATATGAATAGAAAATTTATGTTGTGGGAGGAGTGCCTTGTTTTTTGGTTTTTCTCTTGAATTTCTGACCAACACCAAAGAGCACCTTCCCCCCAAAAAGTGGTACTGACTTCCCGAGCATTTTGTTTTCAGTTTTCTTTTTTTTCAAACAAACGTGTCTTTGCTGTGGGCGGTTCACATCTCCTAAGACCTGACTTGTCATTGTGGGAGCTCCTCTCCATGCAAATAAGACATGTAAATAGGTTAGGTCCTCATCGAAATACATTCTTGGATTACACACTGCAGAAACAACATACAGCCTACTGCCAAAATCCATCTAAACTTGTAAAACAAATGATTTCTGAAGATAATGGTACCTTTCGGTTTTTACATAGAATTCTTAGCGACAGAAAGTAAAACAAATTGTTTGATGAAATCTTGACTAAATCTAAATTACGTTTTGATAAAAAGACCAACATGTTCCAGCACATCAAATGACTTGTCCCACTTTCACTAGGGTCGCCTTCATTAAGTCACACCCCATACACAGTTCAACAATATTACCAATAAAACACAGCACAGA
Source organism: Lesueurigobius sanzi (assembly GCA_900303255.1). Taxonomy (NCBI): domain Eukaryota; kingdom Metazoa; phylum Chordata; class Actinopteri; order Gobiiformes; family Gobiidae; genus Lesueurigobius; species Lesueurigobius sanzi. The sequence continues at coordinate 2,751 of OMNZ01085931.1, forward strand.
AATGGTATTAAAACTATTTAATAAAGTAAATATGTGACTGCAAGAACAGACGTGTGACAGTTGGCACTTCATCGTTTAGTACATTGAAGAAACATTAGCATTTCTTCAACAGTTTTAATGACAAAAGAATCACATGTTGCATTTCAGGATAACAGACAATACTAAACAATAACGTCAAATATAAATTAATACAAAATTTTAGAACGGCATCTGTACATCTAGCTTCATATCAGTAAAAAGTAGATCATTTTCAATTTAAATGAATAATCTCCATAAAAAGTATAATACTCTAAACTCTTGTGCGTTTCACATTGTTTTTAGGGACAAGACAGGCTTAAACAAAATCAAATGACAAAATCAATTTAAAGTCATACATAACTATTTTAATGACTTTTACACATAGTATCAACAAGGTATGTTGTTGGAAAAACATGAATGAATTTAGTTTCATTCCATTTTTGACATAGACTGAATCTGTATCATGTGTTCTGTTATTGTTAACAACTAGTCAACTACTATTTCACCTTTTTGATCTATTGGCTGATATTTTTTGGTGTGTCTGAATTGGGTTTAAAAATTGGCCAGCAACAATAAGCACTTCCATCACTAGTAATTAACAACAACACAATGACAGGAAAATGCGAGGTACGCTGCTGCTACTTACAAACATTTTTAACAAAATATTCCATTGCTTTATATTGATGATGCTTTGTTTTGAGACTTGGCAGTGAGTGGCTGGAACAAAGCAAAAAAAAAAAACTTGATCCAATCAGCAGCAAAATCCATCCTCTTCATGATTATTTTCAACAGGAGCCGTTTCAGATTGATATTACTAGTGTTATTACACAGTTACATCAGTCTGGCCCTTGACAGATTATAATTTTAAGTTCAACCTCAAATGATTTGACCTTTCGGGTACAACTGTGTCTAAAAAGGAGACAAATCATTTCAAAAGCAGAAAAACACCCAGCTTCAGTGCGTTACTGACGAATCAAAATGAATCCAGTCTAAAATTACCCTGAAGAAGCCCAAGTGCCATCGTTTTAGACAACCAGACCATAATGGTAGTGTTTTTGTGACTCTAGACCAATGGTTCCGAACTTTTTTTGTCTCGCGTACCCCTTTCATTCATACTACCCATACTACCCTGTACCCCCTGCCTCAATGGTTTATGATTATTTAGAAAGTGAATGACTAAACTCGTATTTATCAGTTAAAAGACAGCAAACAAACTCTCACTCTTTACAATAACATGCTTTAAAGTATAATAATCAAAAATACAATTCAGTTTTATCCTATTTTTTTAATCTGAAATTAATCCAAGTACTCCCTGCTAAACTCTCGCGTACCCCCAGGGGTCCCTGTACCCCTGGTTGGGAACCACTGCTCTAGACCAGGACTAGTCAAGCACGGAACCAGCCAACGAGAAGATTTAATCCAGCCTCAGACTTGTAGAGCATAAATTCTATGTTAAAAAAAAGAGGAAAAAGTCTAGCCAATTCCTGTGAGGAGTTATGAATTTTTAAAGAAATAACCAAAATGCTTATTCCAGCCGCTAGGGGGCAGCCAAAATAAAAAGGAAGGCATTCCACACTTGTCCAGCAGAGGGCACTGACATAAGAGATCAGGGTATAAACCACACGTTAGCAACATGGTTAATGGTCAGTCTACAACCCAGGCAGCAATACAACTGTAAGCAATTATTATTATTTATTAGGCTATAGTCCTGTAGGGCTTTGACCAAATCCAGCACTATTTTAAAATATCAATCAAATGTGCTAAATTATCAGTATTATTATTCATTTATTATTAAATGTTTTCTCAATAGTATTTTCTGGTTTACAATATGTTGCCCGCGACCCACTGTGGGAGCTGAATGTCAGTTCACACCCCACACTACTTTTTATTATTTATCAGCCAATTTACTACTAACTGAACAGAAAATATGTATAATATTCCAACCGTCCGACGAGACAAAGCTCAGGACACTCAAAGGTAAATGTAATTTGTTGGAATAAATGGCCTAAAATTGTATGTAATTGCAATTGGATTGTGATCAGCCTCACTGTGCCAGTCCTCCGAAGCACATGTACTTGACCTCGAGGTATTCTTCGATGCCATACTTGGAGCCTTCTCGCCCCAGCCCAGACTGCTTGTACCCGCCAAAGGCCCCCTCTGGGCAGGACAGCAGACCCTCGTTGACCCCCACCATGCCCACCTCCAGGGCCTCTGCCACACGCCAGATCTGGGACACGTCCTGCGAGAAGAAGTACCCTAGAAGTAGAGAAAACTAGTGAGGACCAGGACTGAGACTGGACTGGGACAGTACCAAACCCAAAAATACAAAAAACTAGTTTATCTCCACCATATCTCTGTTAGGTGTTAATGCAGAAAAAATGAGGGCAGACCCATTACCTAGTGCAGTAGCACACTTTTTCAGCCCATGCCCTCTGTTTGGGTCGAAGGGGAAGGGCGAAGGCTAGGGCTAAAGGGAAGGGGTAAAAAAAGATTTGAGATTGGGCCTTATCCAAAATAAGTTCAACCAGCTTCGTAGTATAGGGCCCAGGACTGAATCAAGTAAGGTAGAGAGTTAGCAAAGTAGCCTGTATGCAACAATGGTTGCATAGCTGGCAAATATGTACAGTCAAATAAATCCACAAATAAATAATAATATCTGAACCAAGACTAAACCAGGACAAGCAGAAGCGAATGTCTCACCTGCCAGACCCACATTTGATGCGTTGGCGATGGCCACAGCCTCCTCCTCTGTGTCAAACCTGAACACAAAACACATCAGGAGTCTAACCTACAACCTTCTCACTGAGAGGCAGGAGAGGGTAACCACTCTGCTGCAGACCTGATGACTGGCATGACAGGGCCGAAGGTCTCCTCGCGAGTGCACAACATGGCAGTGTTTACATTGGCGAGTAACGTAGGCTCCACAAACGAACCGTCCAATCGTGAGCCTCCTCTCAGCACTTTAGCTCCCAGAGACACAGCGTCTGAAATCTGAAGCGCTACCTACAGGGGAGGCACAGATTTCAGCATTATTATGGAATCCTGAGGGATCACAGAAGACTGGTGGGTACCTTCTCGGCTGCCCTCTGGTTGATGAGCGGGCCTTGGGTGGTTGTGGGTTCGATGCCGTGGCCCAGCCTGAGCTCGCGGTCCATGGCCTCGCCCACTTTCTGAAGGAACTGATCATACACACCGCTCTGCACCAGGAAACGATTTGAGCACACACAAGTCTGAAAAATATTCAATAAATACAGTCAAATTATACATATCACTTAGAAATAATGCTTCATCATTCCATCCAACGATAAGTGTTTTACACCGTTTATACAGAGGCAGAGTCATGTTTGCATGTGAGGCTGCTCTGGTCTGGCAGGTTCACAGCGCTAACGCGCACGCACAAGCGTACTCAAAGCGGCGCGGCAGCGCTGCAATTGCGCTGCGAAAGCCGCACAGAAGATGACGGAATATATTATATTTTTTATGGAAAATGAGCAGTGGGCCAGATGAAATTGCTTGTGGTCCGCGAGCCGGGGTTTGCCCAGGTCTGTTGTAGTGGTACACAAAGTGCGTTGCTACAAATTTGACAGGTTATAAGAAAAATAAATAAATAAATCAATAAAATAATCCGAGTGCCGGAAATCCGGCACGGTGCCGAAAACTTTAAGCCCTGCATACGTTTTTTTCCCTTCATTATAACTGCAAAAAAATCACCACAAATATCATATATTTTGAAGAGCAATTAACGAAATCTGAAACATGGCGAAACCCAGTTTTAAAAGGTGCGTTATGCAACTTTTTATTTGAAAAAATAAATATTTGTACGTATTTCACCCAGTGGCTGTATGGGTGCAGCATGGCGCCTTTGGTTTCCATCACAATGAATATAGATAGTATACTTATATAAGTTTCTATAGAAGTGTTTGTGACAGACGGTTTAGTTTTGAGTAGATTGGAGCATTTCTTTGTTTCCAGGTTGGCCCCTCTTACCTGTCCCGAGTTCCTGAACTTTGACCCCATGGCTCCTTTGACGGCGCTCTCCAGGTCTGCGCTGTTGAACACGATGAACGGCGCGTGACCCCCCAGCTCCATGGACGCCCTCTTCACTGTGTCAGCCGCCAACCTCAGCAGCACCTGCCACAGACACACTGTCATATACATTCTAAAGAGCCTGTAGTTTAACACTGAGGTGGAGGGCAGGTGTCAAGTCTATGACTATGGCAACTGTCAAAATGCAGATTTGCAGTTTTAGTTTATTGACAGTTGTAGAGTCTGTAATTCCTGGGCCAATCACATGAAACAAAAACTGTCACAAAGTTCAAAGTCTTCTGTCGGCACATATGGACTAACTGTAACTATTTTCTCATAAAAATGTCTAAAAGTGGTGGCTATTAAGATGTTTTCCAGCACTTTTTTTGCATGTTTTTGACAGTCTGCAAAAATATCGGTTTATTATCGTTAATTGTGGAAGTCCCCCAAAATATTGCGATAGTCATTTTTCTTAATATCGGCCACCCCTAGGTATAGGGCCTTTAACAGGTTCATAAAGAGAAGAGCCTGGTACCTTCCCGGTGGCCGTGGAGCCGGTGAAGGAGATCTTGCCCACCAAGGGGTCAGTGCACAGGACCTGTCCCACTGACGGGGTGTTCTCTCGGGAGCAGGGCACCACGTTCACCACACCTGCTGGGATGCCCGCCTGCTCTGACAACTGCAAAGGGAGAAATCGGCACATTCAGTCCAAACTAGTACCTACGGCCAGGGCAGCTGTGGGGCAGGCTGACGGGATTGTGGCCGTCACTCTGCCTCTGACCCACCGCACAGACAGGATAGTGTTCCAGCATAATGTGCAGCAGCCTTAAAGTGCATATATGATTATTATGATGACATAGTGCCAAATGCGGCCCATCAAGCTCTTCCGTCCCATAAAACATGACCAAGCCCAACATGCACTGGCTAAAAGTGGTGAGCAGCACCAATGCTTTCACGGACAATACATAACTGCTGTTATTGTGACTTACTTTGATGGGTAATAATAAGATGGAACATGCTCCTTTCAATGTGCTTTTTATGTCAGAAAACAGGGATTACTACTACTACATCAGGTGTTAATGGCTCAAAAGCTAAACTTTGGTTTGTTGGTTATATAAAATATCTACTTTCATTGGTCTTGTAGTAAACTCTACTGAAAGTAGCAGTGTTTAACCAAAAAGCTTACGGTTAACTATAAATGAACAAATCAGCAGATTTCAGGTGCAGAAGTCTGAGCGCTTGTTTTGACCAGAATTCACCAGTTGTTTTCACCATTTGTGCTGTGTTCATGTGCATTTTCCAAGGTCCACATGAAGGCAGCAATACATAGAGAGAAAGCTCCATAAGATCATTTCTCCTTGGTATAATATGGTTACTCAGCACGGCAACAGTAACTGCATCAATTGTAAACCTCTACGCATCACTTCCTGTGCCCCTGACCACTAAGGAAGTGAAAAAAGAAATCACAAAGTGACACTAGGGAAAACTAGGTAAAAATTGTATCAATATCTTAAGTATACTGTAATTGTGTTAAATATAATTTAGGCTAAAGTGTCGTGTGCACTTTATCATTAGACTACTATAATTCTTCCTCCTGCTCCACCTTTGAGGTGAGCAGATGTTAATGTTCAGTCAGAGAGTCTGGACTGAGCCAGACTGAACCGGCTTGATCCACAACCTGGTCCACACATAATATTGTAACAAGTAATAAATGCCTAATCTAAGCGTTCTTTGTACAGTATGCGCTGCAGGTGAATTGGAAGAAAATAAAATTGAGTGATATCAATTTGAACCTTTTGCTGTACATTACTGAGATAAATATGAAAAAAATGTATTGCAAGTTTTCAATCATCCATCCATCCATCCATCCATTTTCTTCCGCTTTATCCGGGGTCGGGTCGCGGAGGCAACAGTCTGAGCAGAGACGCCCAGACTTCCCGATCCGCGCACACCTCATCCAGCTCTTTTCAATCATTTTCGAATAAAAATATGGAATTATGTGTAAAAACGGCTAAACTTTCCAGCGCCAAAATCTAAATAATGGATGAAGTCAGATATAAACTATAGTTTTATTTTGTTGATAAATTAGCTACAAAGATTTGTTCATTCATTTTTGGATATCTGGTTTCGTTTTTTAATAATCTAGTTATTAGTGAATGAATAAATTAAAATTTTGCCTGGGATTATCGGTTTTAATGTGAGACACAGGTGAATATGGGAAAAAATTGAGTGATATTAATATGAAAGTTTAGCTGTATATTACCGACATAAATATGAGGAAATGTATTGTGTACAAGTTTTAGGTCTCCAAATAAAAATAAGGCATTTTATGCTAAAAAATTGAAAAAGAAAAATGGATCAAGCCAGTTACAAAGATTTGTTCAGAGAGAATTTTGGATATTGTGTCTAGTTTTTGAATACACTAGTTATTAATGAATAAACCTGTGAAAATTCTAATTTAGCATTGTTTTTTGGGGTTCAAAACAAATCAGGCAGAAATCCCTCTGAAGAAGCCTTCAAAATATTGTTAAGTCCAAGACTGGAGAGTTTGTGGGAGCTACTAAAGTGGAGATGTTATCGCCACAATGTGAGAAAAATGCACTGACTGACTTGACTGCAATGAAGCCTCATTCGACTGGAGCAGAACGGTTCAGGCCACGTCAGGGTGGTTCAGTTTGGAAGTGGCCACCAGAGGGCGCAGTGGAGCTACATTCATGCCGGTAAAGCAATCCGCAATCCCCAATCCACTCCAATACACAAAGCGCTCCAGACCCTAGTCCTGAAGCGGTTTGAGTTGGCCTTTGGGGGCGGTATGGTTCGTTAAAGGCTGTGGAGACACTCACAAAACGCTCTGCTCCGTCCGGGCCCAAATCTGGCTTAATTGACTCCTTATGGTAGAGATTAGGTAATTTATTTGTATCAAGGAGAAAGTTTATATGTTAAGAGCAAACTGGACAAAAACATGAAATGAAACAAAAAATGTTTTGCCTGCAGTGTCTCTCCTAAAATGATAAAATATGAAACATAAGTGTAAATAGTGAAGTATAATTTTGAAGCACTGACCTCAGCCAGAGCCAGAGCCGACAGCGGCGTGTCCTCGGCCGGTTTGATGACCACGGTGCAGCCGGCCGCCAACGCAGCCGCAATCTTCCTCGTGATCATCGCACTCGGGAAGTTCCACTGAGAAACAGACTCAGCATTACTCCCATCATCCATCTGACAAACTAGAGGAGGAAGAGGAGGAGAAGGAGGAGGGGAGGGGAAGGAGAAGGGGAGGACACAGGTGGGAGGAGGACAGAAAGGAGGAGCAGAGAAGGAGGAGAGGAGGAGAAAGTGAGGCGAAAGAGGAGGGGAGGAGGAAGAGGACAGGAGGAGGGCCGGTGGAGGAGGACAGAGGAAGATGGCCTCTGACTTACCGGTGTGATGACTGCAGCCACTCCCACAGGCTGTTTGAGCAGGAGGATCCTCCGGTCTTTAAAGGGTGAAGGCACCACGTCTCCGTACGTCCTGCGCGCCTCCTCAGCGAACCACTCCAGGAACGAGGCGGAGTACCCGATTTCCCCGAGCGCCTCGGCCATAGGTTTACCCTGAAACACAGTCAGCAAATGTCCCTGGGTCTCTATGAGGTTTGGATAACCAGTGGAGGAGACTGAGGAAAGTAAAAGTTTTTACTTAAAGCTCCTGTCCCTTTTCCACATGTTCCATGATAACAAAAAGGATCAGTGGAGTTTAAATTTATAATATTTTGTCCAATACAATTATTCACAGCAATGACTTGATTTAGTTTAAAGGCCCTATACCTAAACTATGTAACCTTTGTTTACAATAATGGAAGAGGAGGTGAACGTTTATAAGCACGTTTCATAATTTTCAGCTTGCATGCTCACAAAATGGTAAAAATGCTCTATAATTACATGAGCAGGCATTTTTCACAGACACAGCATATTCAAAATACTGGAGGACAAAAAATAGACAAAAAGTAGAGCTCCTTACATTTCATAAATTTCAGGGAACAGAGCACCACAGTAATGTTCACAAATATTAGCTTATGACAAATATTATATAATGATGAACTGTATTTAGCATGAGGGATGTGACGATACATCAATTTTCCAATTTATTGCCATTTTTTGTCCTACACTTCCTTTTGGAAACAGGACTGTGCTTTATTTAAATGTAAATGAAATGATCTGTCACTGACTCCAGAGAATCAAATGCCCATTTTCAGTCACTCATGTATCATATTCATTTACTTAATTAAGAACAATCAAGAGGGTAATGCACATGGGAATTTTTTTTTAATAATAACAAATGTGGTAGTTGTTCACAATGCTGAAAAAGGTTAAAAGATTATTATGTGCAATATATCGATTATCGCAGTGCTTCGAAATCCCCATCCTCATTTGAAAAACAGAAATCCAAGTCAAGCTAGATATCTGTCCAGCCATTGTTACTTTGATGAAATCACTCACCGACTCGAAAGTGATGAGTTTGGCGAGGTCTTCTTTGTGCTGAGTCATGAGTTCGAACCATTTCCTCAACAATACGCTTCTATCCTGGAAAACAAAACAGAAAAAGCTCCTTGAAACAGGTGGAGATCAACAGTCCAACTCTGGCACCGGAAGGCAACTCTCCATTCATGTTTCACACACACAAAAAAAAAAATAAGTAGTTTAAAGGAATGATAAAGGCTAATCAGTTATGCAGCAACTCATGATGACCATAAAACACTGTTTATGTTTTGTTTGCTTGTTTACAATAATGAAAGAAGGAGCAAATGTCTCACTGTTAGTTGTGTCCAAACTCATTACCGGCATTTCTACTGCATTTCTAGCATCCCCAATGACTTTATAAGCATGTTTCACAACTTTCAGGGTCACTTTTCATGCAGCTCACTGTCATGATAATGCTAACAAAAACTAGCCTGCAAGCAAGTTTCGTAATTACATAGCCAGTCTACTTTCACAATCCACTGTTAAATATACTGAAGTAGGACAACACAAATTGGATTTCACTATTAGTAATAAAACATTAGCTCTGTTATGTTGTCTTCTCTGTCAGCACATATGAACTGAGGTCTAATTGTTTTCTCTTAAAAAGGTGTCCAAAACGTGTGGAGGATGTTGAGTAGAAAGGACTTTCAGCCATTAGAATAATATGGCAGGTTTGTGAAAGCAATCACTATCAAATAATGATCTGGGAAAACATTTGGACATTTTCTTTGTGAAAATGTCTTTCAAAATGGTTTCTTGTATGCCTTAGAGTTGCATTGACACCTGTTACAACTAAAAAGGAAATCTATAACATGAACGCTACCTATAGTGTCTTATAAGTTTTTTTCTGAAACTTCTTAAACAAACTCATTTCACTATACTTTTTGGTTTTAGGCATTTAAGCATTTTAGGCATGTCATAAAATAATCCTGCTATGGTCAGTAGTTACCATAAAATCTGACAATCCTCCATTGTGTTACTTAAGATTGATATTTTTTTCAAGCTCTGCACATTGTAGTCATTAATTTGTTGGTGTTCTTCCAGATCAGTACATTAATTGTCTTTTCAATCATAAAACCATGTTCCGAGGCCTCCCTTAGTTGACCTCAGAGAATGAAGACTTTGTAAGCACTGTTTTCCATTAACCAGGACTGGAAGAACCAAGTCACAACTTGTCTGGAGACACCAGCTTTGATTAAAGATTTAACCGTGAGAGCATGGTCCACAGTAGAGGTGGACATTTATCATCTACAAGATAATACTGAAATTAGGGCTGTGTACCTTTGAGAACCTGGTGCTACGATACATAACTTGATACGATAGACCTCGATACAGAGCCTTCTCAATACAATTTGACACCGTTCGATACGATTCAATAACAAAACATGGACCTGAAGCTCATTAGTTAATCGTGAACATATCCACTTCCACTTTGAAGCTGAACTCAGTGTATTATCTTTAATTTATTGAAGAATAAAAGAACATACAAGTACATTTTGGTTAAATGTTTGCAACATAAAGTGTTCAGAATAATTGGTCTGACATAGTGTAACTGATGTCAAGGTTCCCAATACAACGATACGAAGAACTATAAGAACGATACTAAAAGGCACGATATAGACTGTATCATTTTTAGTTATATCAGGGTTTATACAGGTTGCGGCAAATCAAATTGAATGCTTTTTAATGCCATTTTAATGCCCAAATACAACATTTTTAATGCCACAAACGCCACAAATCAGAACATATTTAATATTAATTTCTGTATTCAAT
>OMNZ01085939.1:7545-18739 GCA_900303255.1 Lesueurigobius sanzi
TTCAAGTGGCCACAACTTCTTCAAATATGATCAGATTCCCATGTGTTACACATCATTGGAAAGCTTGGAGACTACACTTTCAGATTCTGATAATAACTCAAAATGCCCAAAATCGACTTGTTCCACATTTTCCTATGGACTGTCACAAATGTCAGTGCTACCTGCGCAGAATTTCTCAAAGCTCAATTGGATAATGTGTAGGTGCTGAGAAGGCTCTGGCACACGGCCAGCATCATTGTCATTTCCATTCAGTCTGTTGGATCACTACTCATGCCTCGGTGATAGGGGCATTATCATTCAGAGGAGACTAGTTCAATCAAGGAAGAAGCGCAACACGGCGTGAAGGTGATGGCGCCGAGTGACTTCTGCTGGAGTTAGAAAATGAGTTCTCGAGTGACAAGGGCGTTATCTGCAGTGGGAAATGAACACTACTTTAAAGCAGTCTGTTTGGACAATCACGCCTGGTTTTGTGCTCAACCAAAACATGTATTATACAAATAAAATTACATACTTTATTTTATTTAAAATTAAATTAAAATAAAAAAAATACATTTTAGCCTTTTCTAACTGGATGCAGTATTCTTCTGAAGCCCCTTTATTAAGATTTAACATACAATTGCAGCACAAATAATACTTTAAATTAATCCATACATTGTATGTATGTATTATATACAGTATATATATTTATTTATGCAAAATGAATACCTGCACAGTTCAAATATTTAAATTGTGGTTTAAAGATGAATCCACGTGGAAACACATTGATACCGAATGATTCACATTTCCACTTATCCGGTGTACTATATCAAAGGCCGTTTGTCAAAGAGCTGGGCCCCGGGTCAAACACTGTGTGCTCTGGGACCAGGAGAGCGCCATGGAGAGTCGTATGAGAATAAAAGGTTCATTTGCCTGGCTGCAGCTCAAAGTCAATTACCGAGTGGCGGCATGCAGGCTGCTGATATGATATACCAGCTCTAACCCTGGGCTTCGTCAGTATTCGTTTTGTCTCACCTCCTGCCTCAACGTGTGCTCCCTTGCTCTCTTGCCTCTTCACTCTTCCAAACCCTTCCTTCCTCTTATTTCCCCTGTGAGTTGTGCCCCTTCTCCCTTGTTCATCATTCTTTTTCCAATTTCTCTTCCATGGCTGACTGTCGTGTTTTTCTGTCACCCGTCCCCAGCCGTGAGCGCCCTGTCATTATCGCTGCGGCGTCAGAAGCGTGACTCGCTGTCTCCGTTGGAGGAGGACGATGTGAGGGAGAACATTATCACCTACGATGACGAGGGCGGAGGGGAGGCCGACACCGCCGCCTTCGACATCGCTGCGCTCCAGAGTGCCCCCCACAGCTCACGCACAAGGGGCTACCGGACACTGGACAGCAGAAACATGTGAGTGCAACTATGGCACAATTCTATTTGCCTTGAGAAGAAAAGAGCTCACAATTAAAATAAACTAAAATAATCGAGATAATATACATTTTAGCAACCCATTTTATGTGTCATCGATCTTGTGATTACACACATACATTTTTGACAGGCTCCAGTCACCTAATGCTCCTATGTTGAAAGTTGACAAAAGTAATATCAACATTCTTTAGAAAAATAAAATAAAATTAAAGTACTGTAACAACTCCAAAGTGCCTTTAATCCTTAAGTGATGTGTCTCTGGTGATTATCAGGCTTCAATCAAAAGTCTGCAGCTCTGGGACCACTGTGTTGTGTTCATTTAGATACGGCTCGTTCATGCCCTCCTGCAGTACTGAGTTGCATTCACACACTTTGATGTTCCACTGAAACAATGTTATTGCCTTTGGACTAATAATTAGTTCCAATGAATTCATGTGAGCCTTTCGAGAAAATACAAAGACTGTTTTTGAAAAATTGCTTTCCACTATTTGAGGAGGTGGACACAACAACAACGCAACTTCTAATGCAATTCTGTGCAATGTTTTAGTAATGTACTTTACCTCCTATACTGCTTTGTACACCAGTGTGAAGGAGAGTTTAATATCATGGAGGTCTAAGTTGTATATTCCTGTAAATAATTTGTATACTGTTATATGATCACACTTAAATGTTTGCCCTATTGAAGTGCATCTAAGCCATAAATGAGTAGCTCAAACACACTCATTGTGGTGTTCTGGACATCCATTCTTGAGCACAGTGTAATCCAGCATTTACATATGTTGCAGCCGCTACGCCCAGCGAGCAGTGGATAAGGGGCGCACCTACAGCTGGGCTCAGAACCAGGGCTTGGAGCAGACATACAGCGCCCCTGGTGGCCCCTTGTATGGACGGCTCTGCTACAGCAGTGCCACTCTCCCAGTGCTCCGCCGCACCCCAGGAGGGGCCTTCGAGCCGGGCCTGGCTGAGTTGGGATACCGCTTCCCTGGGGGCCAGCCGGATCACTCCCTGGTCATCCAAAACCAGGGAGCCATGGTGGGGCCTATGGAGTCTGGGGCAGTGTACATCGCCCCCACAGACCTGAGCATTGGGAGTCGGGCTGGGAGCAGAGACGGGACAGCGCCTCAGAGCAGGGTGAGCACGTCAGACGGAGGGACGCCAAGAACATCTGACAGTCAGGAGAGAGGAGGGGGCACTGGAACTGCCAGTAACTGCACCGAGGCCAGCGAGGACAAACTCAACGGTCAAGACATGGACTGGGTAAGATTTATAACAGCTTCACCCCAAAAGCTGATGCGTGACAACGCACAGAGTATAATCATTATGTCCAGTGCAGAGAGCTGCTCCATGCACCTGACGCCTTTGTGAGACAGCGCACACAAGCCAGGATTATGCCCTGACTCGACTGTCATAAAGCTGAGCCGATTAAAAGGCTGACAGCAAATGTCCTGGCCTCCCGCAAATGCTTTTTAGCTGCAATTACACATACTATATAGTTTTATGTTCAACTTCCTCGAGCTGCTGTTTCAGCCTTGGGACAAGCAATAATATCTGACACAAAAGTGGCTAGAACTGAGTAGTGTCATTATGTTACATGTATTTATAAACATTTGCAGTAATCCATGTTTTATTATCATTACTTGAGGCAGACCAGCTGTTGGTTCAGCTTACTGCAGTGCAGTGGGAAACATGGTATTTTTGGAAAACAAAAAATATTAATAAGACCAATTTCTTTTGTAACGATGTCATTTACTGCCTCTTGCTTGAATACAGATTTTATCTAAACTCCGCTGGAAAAAAAACATTGAAAGTCAGTGGTGTGCTGGATAATCGGGAGAGTCGGGGTGTTTGCTGATGGACTAGAAAGAAATATTGATTAATAATAAGGAGTTGGGCTATTATAGGCAATTGATAAGATATTTATGTCACATGGTCTGACAGCATGTTTTAGCTGGGCCCTGACTATGCTACAGTAGCAACCCAATAATGTGAAAAGAAAAAGTGCCTATGTGCTGCTGCGAACACATGTGATTTGTTGCATAGTTCTGTCGTTTTCCAGGTGAGCTAAACCCCTGGCTGTGTATCAATGTGCTGTGCTAACTAGCTCAATGTGAGTCAGCCAAAAACCTAGTGTTTAGTGTGTTTTAGGTCCTACGGAGGTTTCAGCACGCCACTGTTAAGTAAAGTAAAGAGCAGAGAAGTAACATTAGGCAACCCCATCTGTATAACCCAAAGTGGTACTTAAGAGTCTATCATAATATATCTATGTAAACAATCCTGGCTTGTGTATTTAGTGTCAGCAGTTAATGCTTATGCGAATGCGAATGGTGAGTGGGTGGATTGATGGATAGCAGCACTAATGCTTGGGTAAGAAATTCAGACATGTTGAAATAGGATTAATATTAAACAGAATGTTTGATTAATGCTCCAATGGAAAGCATTAAATCTGAACTAATCATTACATTTTTCACTTTAATAGGCAAAACTCTGTATCAAATGCATTATTCTGTATAAATTGTATGATAGCGAATAGTTGACTTTGGTGCCTCTCGTACTGTGTTCATTTACCGGGAATCATGTGGAAGGAAGACGGTGATTTGGAGCCATGTATATCGTGCTGATCATTATCATTTTGTGTTTTGTTAGTTTATAGAAACCTCTTTGTTTAATTTTTAAATATTTTATCTTTTTATCACTTCCTGTCCATTTCCTCCTCACAGTGCAGTGTTAGCTCATTCTAGTCTTGAATTAATATCTTCCATTTGCTTCTCTCCATCTCCCTTGACCATTCATCACCACACCCCCACACCCTCTTTTTCCAAAATTTCCAACCCAAACTTTTTTTTCTCTAAACGTAACAACTCCAGGTCTACCCCCAAGTCCTATCTGAATCCACTCACCTCCAATCCCCGCAGGCGCAGTCCGAGACCCTGCCCCGGGAGCACAACCTGGTGATGACGCGCTCCGGCTCCGTGATGGGACAGGGGGGGGGCTGGGTGTGCGACTCTGCCACGCTGCCACTGGCGGGACGAAGGGTTTCTCGAGCCGGGACCTCCCCGAAGCGCTCGGGCTCTGTCCAGGGTGAGACCGAAGCTGCCGGCGGGACACCAGCAAGTACAGAGGGACATCTACAGAGAGACTACCCCGGGACACTGGGGCGGGGCGGACTGGAGATGGGGAGCCACTTTGTAGTCGGCAGACGAGACAGAGAATGCGGGATTTCCCTGACCGGGACGCCAACTGGATTTCCTGACGGTTTAATCGGGGACTGGCGTGACCGTGTTGGGATAGGGGGCTATGTGGTCGGAAGAAGAGATATGACCCCCCAGCTTTTGCCCTTGCCTCGAGGGGGGTATCCTGGGGTGCTCGGTGCCGCCTGGGCTCATCCTGGTGTCGAAGCTGTTCGAGGTACTCCAGGAGGTCCGTCCCTGGCGTTACGGGTGGGGGAATTCCTCCGCCTGCGCCTCGCCCAAGTCACTTTTGACCCCTCCCAGCCACCGTACGATTCAGTGCAGGTGTACGGCTTGGAGGGCACTGGGTCACGGGCCGGTTCCCTGAGCTCCCTGGAGAGCGAAGGGGACAAAGACGGAGACAAGGACGACTGGGGCGCCGGCCTGGAGGAGTGGGGTCCGCAGTTTGAGAAACTCGCCCAACTTTTTAAGGAACGAGAGAAGGAGAAAGACGAGAAGGGAAAATGTATGGAAAATGCAAACGAAGAGTGCGAGAAAAGGGAGGGAGGAGACGAGGGGAAGGACTGATACATATGAAACAAGTGGGGGGGGGGGGCAAAAGGGGTAGGAGAGTAAGGAGGGAACAGGGGATGATGAAAAGGCAGGCCCAGGCAGAATAATGCGAGCAGAAGTTAGAGGAGAGAAAGATGAAGAGGCAAAGTAATAAAAAGAGACAGAGAAAAATGAGCCCGGGGAGGACGGAGAATGTGAGGGCAGGGGAGGGAGTGATTGATGTAATTTAAAGCAATAAGTGTTGAAACGCTGATATGGTTGAGCACAGATACGGAGACAATGCACAGGCCGCTGCTGCTCGGGGCACTGACGATTTGTTAAACGCTTCGGACAAAGAAAAACAACCCAAACATCAGCAGACTGGATTTTAATTCAACTCTCACATACCGGCATGAGTAACGGCAGCAGGCGACAGGAGAGGCGCCGCGCATTGTTTTCGAACCTGTATGGATGTATAACAAACACGCATCTATTATATTGTGGGAGAAGGATGCGACGCTACCACTTTCTGAAGAGTGATCATAACAGAGATGGATCATTAGTTCTGAGGAGAAAAGTGTAAGAGTAAACATTTAACAAAAGCCGGAGATGACAGGGGGGAGCTGCGGCGGAAAATAAAACATCTATAGAGGACATACACTGTGGAGAAAAGAAGTGCTCGAGTGAAGTGAGATGATTGTACAGAAACTGTTACTTTTTATTCCATCCGCGGCGCTGGAAAAAGTGAATTATTCAGCTCACTACTTCATTCCAAATGAATATGATGAATCATTTACACACTGCAAAAGATTCCCCCTCCTTTTAGCCCACGAGGATATAAAAGAAACACATTGTGAAAAATTTAAGCCAGCTAAGGGTATGAACCACTGTATCCCCAGCCTCACCGTCGCTCCCGCCATCCCCCGGGTCTTCTCTGTGTTCACAAAGACACACACTGCAACTTGCTCTGATTGTACCGCGATAAAATACATATTCCATTTACGTTATGGAGTATAACACTTTTATTGGACTATAAATGTTTTTATTAAGGATGACTCCTACTATTTTTTATACATAGTTCTTCTCTCCGCCTCTCCTGCAGACTCTTGGCATGCAATTAAGACCAGTAAAAGAAAAGAAGCTACGGCAATCAATTCTGGCCAAAAATGTGAATACGTACAAATGTTAATGGTCAGAGTGAGTTTTCGGTTGGAAAGCACTTTTTTTTTACCGTGTGATGTTCAATACTAGATAATGAATCATGTCAAAGTTGCTTTATAAGATGTCAGTTATACAAAAAGAGTAAACATGTCTGACTGTATAAATAAACGGTGTAAATACTGTCACATACTATTGCTAACACATGCAGTACTGTGCAAAAGTTTTAGAGGGGTGTGAAATAGAATGCAAGTTTTTATTTATTTGCGTTTCTGGGCCAAGAAATATTCGAGACACTAGCGTTCCTCATTGATAGAAGAAATCATTAGTTTTACTACAGTTTTAGCCGTCATGGTTCGGTGGGAAGAGCATTTAACCCTTCCCAACTAGATTTGGGCACGGTTTTGGGCATTGCATGGTAGATCCAGTGCCTTGGCATAGGTCTATGTTCTCCGAGTGCTAATAGTTGTTTGATTTTTATTTTTTTGTACAACCGTGTGTATTTTTGTACATTGATAAAACCTTCGTAGTCCATCACGATTCTCTGAAAACCTGCCTAAGACTTTGGCACAGTCCTGTACTTGAGTGTAAAATATGTCCAAATGCAGCACTGTGGAGACTCTGTGTACGTACTGTAGATTAGATATTGATAAAGAGCAAGTCCTGGATCTGTTTACAGTCAACATGTTGAGGCTTGTTCCCGTTTTCGATGGACAGCAGAAGGTTTCAATTATACATGTAGCCTCCAGCCAAAGTTTCCTCTGCACAACATTAGTTACAGGATGCCTCAGAGCGAGCCTGTCCTAGCGAGGAACCAATTTGAGGTCAACCCAGTGGGGTGAAGAGATGCTCCCATATACAAGGCTACAATCAGAATAATACATAGAATAATACTATTTTTATGGATTGATTTGGTGGTTTACAGGTGCACAGCAATAAATATGGAAATACAGTGGGAGACTATGATATTAACGTTTCGCGAGATGTTAAATTTCGTCTAATTTGGCTATTTTTCAAACCCCAAGCAAACATTATACATCCTTATGCCTTGTTTATTGAAGTGTACCTGTGCTGCCTGAGAAGGAATTTTAAGTACATACATTTATTTGGGGGAGTTCCAGTGTTGTGAACATAATGACAAATTATATTATACTATAACAGAATCATATGATATAAAATATATAAATACCCACTTTATTAACAATGACTGTGTCCAACTAAATACTCTCTACATGACGTGGCCATCATCTGTCTCCGGTTCACTGTAAAGCCACCGACCTGCTCTGCCTGTTTGATCCACACTCCTGTCTACTAATGTTAACACTATTGTTCTCATGTGGGACGCCGGGCCACCTGACCCACATACACTCCTCCAACCTGAGCCACTGACCGGTCCACACTGCACCCAGATTGGATTAGGACCAATGTACGATACTCTGTAATACTGCACAAGGACCGGAGATGTGAGGCGGGGGTGCACAGCCTCATGGGATATGACTGAGATGAGTCTGACCCGGCGTCAATGAAGTCGCTTGGATTATGTGAAAAGCCTGTTGAGTTGTACCATAACAACAGCACTACAGTCTGTAGAATATACAACACACACAGAAGAAAGTGTTTTTTTATTCTGACCCCTAGACACAGTGTTTTTATTCTGGCGCTAGATAGTATTATTAACAATTCACCATTACATTTTTATTCATGTCTGTCTTTGTTATTACTCATTTTTTTGTATTCTGGTGCTTAGTGCCAAAATATTCTTGCAAAATATGAGACAATAGTGCAATTAAAGGCTGATATTGTGGTTGGATTCCATCATGTGTACAAACATCCATTAGGTTTACATCAGTGGTGCTTTTCCTCATAAAATATTTGACCTTCCAATATTGAATCGGGATTAAATACGTCTTAAAAGGGTGTAAAATAGGCTTAAGTCACTACTACTAAATTAGTACTAAAGCAGTACTAAATTCGGTCTAAAAACTAATTGAGATTATAATATACTTTATACAGTATGAATTTGGTTATATAAAATAAACCATTGTTCCTGTGTCCTTGCTTTTTTGTAAAGTTTTGAGAGAACCATTGGAAAACCGTTACAAATGTGTCAAAATGGAGTGAATTCTTATCATCGGGCGCCCCAAGAGATCTTTGGATGTATGAGGGGGAATGACTGGCTTAGAGGAATGTAACGTAATATAAAGCACTTATTGCCAAAGCAGTTAATACAAATGAATTGTGCCAACTCCCCAAATAAGCACCTTACTTTGCCATCTATTAAAAAGCAATCTGAAATAAACTGACAATTAGCAGGGCCTATAAGGGACGCTTTGCGGTTAATCCCAGTCGCGATGGCTCCAGATTGTCATCTCGGCATATATTTCCAAGGGCCCCATCGGCTGATTGGTCTAAATCCAGCTGAGGGTTGACTGATTTCTCTTATTTCAGACGTGTGAAGTAGTACACTCCACTCTCTGATTATTCCACCTCCTGAGCCCCAAAATCAGTCCAATCAAATGCGTGATTAGTTGAATCACTTTTAAATGGAATCGAGTCTGCTTTCCCCCGAGTGATCCCCGCTTTTTCTTTTCTCTGTTGGTGACAAATAAAATGGTTTTGTTGAGCCAATGATACAACATTTGCTTGTTCACAAAAGCACCTTTCCATCAACAATTTACCCCATAAATACTGTATCATTATATTTTTTTAATTCTTTTTTAAGGTTTTATGAGACAGTACAGCAGAAAGGGGATGAAAAGCAGGGAGAGACATTCATAAGTTATTATTGAATTTATTAATTTTATTACTCTAGTCAGTTTAAAGTTCAGAGGCTTACTTTTGAGATATAATTATGAAAAATTGCTGTTTAACGACTTTTCCTTTTCTGACTGTGACCTTTGAACCTCTAACCAGTCTTTCCCATTAGTTGTGCACCCTCCTCGGATCTCATTGCTTCTGCACAATGTCAATACAACTCCACAACTGCGTGCACTGTATTTATTTCTGTTGTACCCTTTTTTTGTAAACTTGAATAAAAAAGGCATCTATTTCCAAACTTCCTCCTCTCCGCAGACTCCCAAATTTCTGGATAATCAGAATTCTGCTGTATTTTCGTATTCATCTCTTCCAGCGAGACTGAAGGCAATTGAGAGATGAGCCGTGCTGTGCATACGAATCACCGTGCACCTCGTTGGGATGGGAGTAGGTGGGTGCGCCTTGTCAAATTGGCTCCTTGAAATTTCCCGACAGTCTCGTTGTTTGTGCGCGTGTGTGTGTTTGTGCAAAGATGAAGGAACACCTTGTCTGGACTGATCCGCTCCGATGGGGGATGTGAGGTCAGTAATGGAGGACAGACAGGACAATCATGCTTTCAGACAAAGTGAGAGAGAGTTCTCTGTTTGCTCTCTGGCTAAAAAGAAAAAGTATAATAATCGAGAAAAGGACATTTCAAACTTGTGAATGGAGGCAAACAGACCACACCTGACAGCCATAAAATATAAACCTTTTTTTTTTTACTCGTCCGTTTAGTGCTTTCTGGTCTGTGCATTCGTCCTAACCTCTGTGATGGATGGAGGAGATGTTCCCCATTGCAGTGTGACTGAATAGCTGGTTAAAAAGATTTATTACAATAATCAAATATGAAGGAGGGGATTATTTCTACATGATGGTTTAGAGAATGATCGTGTTAGCCGGGTCTCGCCTTGATTACAATGATAATACCCGCCTCAAGTCAGGGGAGAGGGAGAAGGCTGAAGGAGAAGGCTTATTAGTTAATATCCACGTCGTCACATTATGCAGAACTGTATTTGTGATCGGGTTACAGTGGGAAGTGCCAGGCTTGTACGCACACGTCCATAACGGAGGTGAAAGAACCGTGATGTGTTGAATTCCTAAAGGCAGGCCAATGCAGACGAATGGGGTCAACAACAGGATATGTCCTTTCATTATTGCTTCAACGTACTACAACACCTTTTATGTCGGAGCTATTCAACAACAGTTTAATCAGTGCCAGGTTTGCAAAAAAATGCTGGCATGTGGGATGTACAGTCAGTGATGACAAATGACATAATATTTATTAATATCACACTTTGTTTCACCACCACATGCACTGATTCACCACCAGCCCGACTCGTTCAATAATGGAACAAAAACATACTGTATATTGGCTATAGATTTACAATTATACTACTACTGCTACTACTAGTGACATTCATTTAAATATCATTAAAACGTATTAATTATGGGGAAATGGGTTGGGTGCTGAACCAAATTAGTTGGCACTGGCCCCCAGGCCTTACGTACGCTTGCTTTATATGTTTAACATGTGGAGCCTGGGGCTAATGTGACACTCCAAAACAGTATTGGAGGTTTATTGCAAAATTGCAAAAAAAAAATCAAAAGTACGCTTGTAATTTTCTCTTTCTCTAGCGTCTAGTGTTTTTAATGACCACATCTGTTTCAGCTCATCAAAAATATTAAGTCAGTTATTGATTTAAAGGAATAGGCCACTATTTTCCATACTGAGATATGTCCTTACCCGAGCTTAGACGTGTTGATGCGTACCCGGCTTGGTCTTTGCAGGTGCCCTCAGTTCCGTAAAAGAGTGAAGATGTTGTTAGCATTAGCGTCTGCTAAAGTATAGTTACACAAAATGAAACCTGTCGGATCGTGTAATTACAGAAACGTATTTAAATAGGGAAAACGTGGAAGAGCTTGGAACCATTCACTCATTAATACATGAGTGAATGTAGACATTGGGGGCAAGCCAAGTTCAATTCAATTCAATTCAATTTTATTTGTATAGCCCAGAATCACAACAAAGTTGCCTCGCAGGGCTTCACAGAAAATAGAAAGACAATTATTGAATATTAATAGTGCTGGGCATCCCCAGTCCTTAGATCCTCCTTCGCGGC
>OMNZ01085939.1:18759-45519 GCA_900303255.1 Lesueurigobius sanzi
GGGGGGGGGGGGACGGGGGGGGGGGGGGCCCCCCCGGCGGGGGGGGGGGGGGGGGGGGGGGGGGGGGGGGGGGGGGGGGGGGGGGGGGGTCACGGTGGCGCCTCCCATGGTTCTTCCCATGACGGCTGCTCCTTAGTGATGCTGTGTGGTTCCACTTATAGTTCGTGGGGGACTCCCACAGATGTCAGGGTATCGGTATCAAGTGTGTTTCCAAATGACGAGCAGGAGCTGTCTTTACTTCTTTGCTTAAATCTGCTGGACATTGAAAAACTCAGATGCTCAAATAAAATAAAAAATGAAATGAGGAGCTGGGATTCAAACTGCCAACTTTCTTCACCAACAATGTGAGCCACTGTCTCCCTGCTTCATACATAGCACATTCAAAGCTTAAGGACCTTTCTGGATCAATTCAAGTGTCTCGCCCTAAACCCACAACCGATAAAGGCAACCAAACATTGCTATCAACATAACATTAGCATGATTTCTTATAAGGCCGCCTTGAGCATCAACACCGCAATGCAGCACTGGAGGTGATCCGCTCTGTCATCGCACTGTCAATAATTACAGCATGCATAATTGATCATAGTATAATGGCGGAGCTTTAGATAAAGAGTTCGACGTCCACCTGGGAGTGACGGGGGAGTGGAGGGAGCTACAGCCTTGCATCACAGGACATGCAGTGTGCCCTGGTGTGTGTGTGTGCATGTGTGAAATTCAGGCATTGCGATTCCCCATTCTGTTTGAACCTTCCTGACACTCAGCATCCCTCTGGCTATAGCGCGCAGCAGGAGTTCAAGAGCGCCAGTGTTTGGGTTTTGTACATTCTGAGTAACTTTGCATTTCAACTACATATTGGTTTAAAAGTGTGGTGCAAAGCAATAGGAAGTTGAAGGAGGATAAGGCATATACTCGTCGGCCGTATAGATTTGCGACATCCTTCTATAGCTCGGAAGACTGACAAAAAAAACTGGGAAGAGCGGAGTGAGTTGGTGTGTAATGTAAGCCCTTTTCACAGTTTTTGGCACGGGTCAAGTCAGTTCAAGCAGCTGAAGAGACATTTTGATGTGCTCAGTGTGGACGCATTGACCATTTGAATTTATATTCAGAAGTCGAATAACCCGTACATCTTGTGCAGCTGGGCAACGGAGAGAAAGGCAGTGTACAACAATAGGAGATATGAAATGACCTACAAAAAGCTGTTTTTAACCGGCCTGACACGTGACTATAGTGTCTGGGTCAGACAGCTCTGAGTTTCCCCTTTTTTGGGTTGATGAGGGCCATGTAGACTCCTCCCCACATGGAGGCAAAGTCATTTAGGCCATGCCCTGATGTTTTTATAAACCTATATTTTAGCACCATTTTAGAAAAACTGTTGACAGAAGCATTTCAGACTTTTGGTAAATTTTACCAGCATCCTATGTGTCTTTATTGGTTAAAATAAAAGCATGTGACTGCGTTGGCATGAAAGAGCAAAGAAATGAATATGCTGATGTTAGCTCCACACTTCTCCGTTTACATGCCGTTTTTGAAAATCGTTTATGAAAATATCAAATTAATGATGTCATAGATGTGTTTTAATGTGGTCAGAAGGCCCAACGCATAGAAATATATGAGTTGTTTATAAAAAATATCCAGGTATGTGTGAACATGGCCTTCGCTGAGGTTCAGGAACAGGGCCACCTAACGCTTCTCCTATACCAGTCCCATTGCTCCTCGTCAGCACCTTCCCCTATCCCCAGCAGCTATTTAACCACGAAGTTCATTCATCTCCGCGCTAGCTAGTCACGTTCTCATGACGCCACACTCCCACGCTCTGTAGTCGACCATCTCTACTCGAAAGGGGGGTGGGCGGTCCTCAATCTGTTGGTTAATCTTCAGAGACGGACCCACAGTCTAGTCACCCAACCATTCCATCGTTCATCATTAATACTAGAGTAAATAATTCTAATCTACTTGTGTCGTGGCGTGGTCCTTGCTAGTGGGAGGATAACGCAGTTTCTAAACCAGCTTCTTGGATGAGACACAATATGTCATCAATTGTCACCAACCCAGTCCAGATGATTCCTTTTGATTTGAAGTGTATGTGGCAATTTGCAACAAGGTTTTGGTTGTGTTTCAACGTATACAGTCTTATAGTCATTGCCTAGAATAAGTCGCTGTAACAAGAGCTGAAGACATGACCTCGATACTTATTCCAATGTCAAATCTGGTCCGACACTGCCTGCTTTTGTCGCTGGTATTTGGATTATAATATCACAACTTCCTGCTCTACTTTGAGAGAGTACTTACTTAGAGAGACTTTGAACTCTCCCCGAAGTTTTACCCACGCGCTCCACTCTCCCCAACTCTCGCGTCTCACTCAAGAAGCTCTCAGAGTTCAGTGGCTCATTTGAAGTGGAAAATTAAATCTTCATTAACAATCTTAATTAGAGTTCGATCTCCCCACAGCTCCAGCGACAGGGAATCCATAGTGTAACGGGGGAAGACCTGCAGGAGGAGTCGGGATTC
The DNA here is from genome assembly GCA_900303255.1 of Lesueurigobius sanzi. Taxonomy (NCBI): domain Eukaryota; kingdom Metazoa; phylum Chordata; class Actinopteri; order Gobiiformes; family Gobiidae; genus Lesueurigobius; species Lesueurigobius sanzi. Next base: position 21,268 of record OMNZ01085939.1, read on the forward strand.
GCAGAGGTGACGTTTGGGAGGATTAGGGCTAATGAGTGAACGGGAACTTCGGGCTGAATTACACAAAAGGTGTTTACACTTGTGAGGCTGGTGAATAAAGGGTAATTAAAGTGGCCTCTGCTTTGGAGATGGTACACAAAGACGGTATTGCGGAATATGAAAGGCATCAAGGTTTTCCGTTTCTGAAGGCAGATTAAAGAAGTTATCAAGTTAAATGCGTCTTGAGAACAAAATTCACTAAAGAAGTCAATGAAGATCGTAGGCATAGATTCTTCAGTCTTCATCTGTACTCTGTAGTTGAAGTGTCGGACATTTCAACTACAGAGTACAGATGAAGACTGAAGAATCTTTGTCCACGATGGACAACTCCTGTACGACTGAGAACCTACACAGAAGCCAGTGAAGAGTATGAATCTCACATGTCCTAATACATCGCTATAGAAAAGATGAAACCTCGACTGAAATGGAATACATTTTGTGTCCATGAACTAATGCTCAAAGATTTAAGTAATTCAATTTGTATTTCAGAAGAAGAGAAGAAAGAATGGTGCTATAACTAATAAAATTGAGTGCATCATAAATAATACATGATCCTTATGATAAGAACATGTTTTAATGACAGCTACTTTTTAAACAGTGCCTTGTAGTCTGTATAATTCAGCAAATAGTTAAAGGGGGAGATAGAGATAGCTCCATTTATGCCTTAGATTTTAATGGCATCTTGTCTATTTAGTAGCACACTGTTACTAGAGGCGCCATAATCCTTTATCATGCTTCCATAAGCAAGCAGCATTTGCCTAATACCAGCAGTAAGACACTGAGCATGCAAAACAAATTTCCACACTCCACTGCGTTTAGATGTCACTAACATGCACTCACTGTGAAATAAAACAATTAGACACTATTTTCCAGTCGTTATTTAGCCACGGGGCCAGTTCGGAGTCTAAATAAATGAACGAGGTTTGTTTCAAGGGCGTACATCCTATGTCATAAATTAATCTTATGCATGTAAATAGACCTTTTACATTGTCTGGAACTAAACAAAAGGGTGCAGGTGTTGGCTGCAAAGGCCAGTGACTATCTCAATCCTGGGTAAATGGATGGAGGGCTTCTCAGGAAGGGCATCTGCTGTAAAAATCAATGTCATATTATATTAATCAAAGGACTTTCCTGGCTGTTAATGATTTACTGTCCCCACAAGAAAAAACAAACTTTTGACACAATTGCAATCTCAGTGAAACAAGTCGCTCCTAGACTCCTACTCCATAATTCCTTGAGTGAATGATGTGCTCTCTCTCTTCCTAATAGGCTCTCCTATCAGAACCCATCCACAAAACTCTGACAGTGTCCGAGCCACGCGCTGCTGACGAATGAAGACTTTTGCCTTGGGGGAATTAGAGAGCAGAACTAGCCCAGAAGAGCTTCATTGTATGACAGGTATAGCCGGGGAAAAATCGGCGCCTATGTCCCTGTTGAATACATGATTAGATTAGCTGTCCAGACATGACTTTTGTTTGCCGCGGAGTCGCTGGAAACAGCGGGATGATAGTGTCCAGACGCTGGCTTGTTTATCTTGTGTGGCTTTTTCACCCAAAGGAGTTGAGTTGAGCTGAGCTGCGCTGCTGCTCAGAGCCCGATGATCATATCAAGACCCGGGAGAAAAATGTGTGCATGTGTTGTGTTGTGAATGTGTGGAGGTGACAGACTCTTATTTCCACATCCTGGTCATTATAAGGAAAGAGAAAAAGGCGCACATGATAGCCAATTACAGACACACAAACAGAAGTGCAGCAGTGAGAGAGCTAAGTACGTTCATTAGCCCTTTGTGTCAGATTGGTTAATTGTTCATCGAAGCGAGCAGCATAGTAAGTTGGATGTTGTGCCTTTGGTAAAATAATTGTATCAGCTGTGGAATACCACTATACATAAATCAGATCTGAAAGCAATAGAAAAGTGTTTCCTGCCCACTCTTTAAACACCAACACACCACCACATAAAGACGTGATCGTGCCCTTCATCGTGAAACACAACGGCCTGAATGAATAAATCTGACCTGTTCATCTAAAGTCAGATTCACTCATGCACCATCAGCAGGACTTTCTCTTGGTAATGTAACATTTTTGGAAAGAAAGCCTGACTTCACCCTGACACTGTCCTGAGGAGGATTTGGCTTAAGTGAAGCTTGCAGAAGCCGATGACTATAGTTCAAGTACATATAGTACATCAGGGAGCTACTAGTACATCTCCTTTCCAAATAGCTCGCCAAAGGCTTTTTAATATTTCATAAATGTTTTCTTTTTGTTCTGGACATGTAGAACACAATCTGCAAACATTTAGGTAAATAAAGAAACAAAGTACAAGGACAAATTCTAGTCATTCCAGGGTGAACTCCTCAGTCACAGAGTAAACAAGTGTCTTTGAAGTATAAGTAGCTCACCTGGGGAAACGTTGGAGACCCCTGGGATAGATGTTTCTTAAATCACTGATGAGACAAATAACTCTCAGCCAAGCGGTGGTGGGTTGAGTACCCAAAATATTTACTTAAATAAGAGTAACTCCGCATAAACATTTGAACCACTACATACTGTACACTAATTGTAGATCAATTTGGCAGAGACGGCCTAAAATTAGTATCTTATCTGACAACACAGACTGACACAGGTGTGGCCTAATGGGTCAGCACCTACAGCTGTGTATATAAGCCCAGTCGATTCCAGTCTCAACTCCTAGCTGATGATGATAGTTGGATGACTATTGAAACGTGCTAGAGTTACATCAAATCTAAAACCTGTCCAGTTGACAAAGAAAATAAATAAATGAATCAAATTACAAACAGATAATTAAAGAGTCTCCTCTCATGCATCAGTATGAAGCTCGTGTGAGAGAACTGTTACTTAAAACATAAGTAAGAATCAGAGTTGGACAGGACTACTCTTGATTGTACTTTCCAAGAAGTTACTCGAGTAAATGTACTTGAGCGTAAATATAACTGGTTACTACCCTCCGCTGCTGTCAACAAGTCACACTGTTGTGTCAAGATATTTCATCAGGTCACTCTGTCATAAAGAATGGCATAAAATGTGTTAAACTAAATGTATCCATATTCTTGGTACCCACAGATTATGTTTATACATTTTTCTGAAAAAATAAAAAAGGCAGTGATTGATATATTCTGTCTTATATTCTTTGAGTGTAATGGAGTTTCAGATGCTAATAAGGCAGTGCCCCATTCACTCAGAGGCTGAGCAACCGAGGCGTTACTTTGTGTCTGCTGCCACCTGCTGGCCGTGTTTAAGTTTAATGTTTTAAGTTAAAACTCTCTTCAGATGATTTTTGTGAGTGCTTTTTGATTATTTCTGAATTATTGAATGCACATAGCCTACAGTGCTTTATACATCAAGAATAATCTCCCCCTTCTCCTAAACACAGATTTTCCTTTTTAAGTGTATTTATTTATTTTGATGGTATGTTAGACAGACTAAAACCAATTGACGAGACGGAGTGTGTGGCAGTCAGCCTCCAACAGACTAGTAGCATATTTCTTATTGCATGGTTTTTATACAAGTCTAAGTTATATTAATGGAGGTAATTCAACACTTCTAAGTGTCGTGTATACCTAGACCAGGGGTGTCCAAACCTTTTCCATGGAGGGCCGCATATTGAAGTGTACACGACACGGAGGGCCAAAGACCTGGATCAGATTCTTAAATTGGATCATATTTTAGTTCTTGATTAGTCCTGATTTAGCCCTGGATTTGTTTAGTCCTGGTTTAGTCATAGATTAATCCTGGCTTAGACCTACTTTTAGTGCTGTTTTAGAACTGGTTTCGACCGAGTTTAATCTGGTTGTCCATGTTTTAGTCATAATTGTGTAGAGCTCGCAAAAAAGGTGATGTGTGCCAGTTCAACAAGAAGTTTGAGGGCCACATTTGGTCCCCGGGCTGCACTTTGGACACCCCTGACCTAGACAACTGCAAAAGCATGTCCTGATGACACACAGATTCCATAGATTGCGCATGACACCTCGCCTTCAAGTATGTTCTTATTAATTCTCATTTATTTGGTCAAACATTATCTGACCTTTAAGAGACTATTCGGAAAACAACCGATTTGCAGAAAACATGGCGGTTGCTCTCTTTTTTCATTGCCAGTTATTGTCAGTTCTTTTTCTGCTGCTCAACAGTTTTTCTTAAGCGCTTCTTCCCTGCAGCATCCCACTGAGCGCTTCTCCTTTCTTATCCTGTGTCCATCAATCTATTCCCCTCACAACTTCCTCTCTTTGCCTCTTCCCCGTGCCCCCTGGCCTCAGCCATCATCTCAAACAATCATTTTCTATATTCTCCGCCAAATAACATCAAGCAGTGCATGGTGGGATGCATCCACAGGAGGCATCCTCAGGCACTTTGCAATAAGACGCAGCAAAACTTTTTGTTGTTTTGTCATGTTTATATTCGCAACATAAGTATGAGCGTAAAGGTGAGTGCAGCAATGTTGTAGAGTTTGAGACGGTTGCTTAAGGACAGGAGACAGGGCTAGGGTTGAGCCTGGGAATATATTTTTAATGGGAGGGGTGTAACATTTTGTGCATTTTGTCCCAGTTTCAGCCACAGCATATGAGCAATTAGAACCAAAAATCTGTCTTTTGAATCATGTAAAGTCCTCAAAGTAGTGGAAACAGGACAGGAAACGATCATGTGTGATGAAACCCATGTGCAGGATGGGGGCAGTTGGTACAGCAATAAGCAATTCAGTTCAAAACATACTCCATCCCCTGGTCAAAAGTGCTGAAGGTACAATGTAAACGCTAAAATCAAGCATAGGTTAAATGATTTCAGAATATTAATCTTTGATATGAGTATTTTTGACTTAGACATATTTAATACTGTCATCTAGATTATTTGGTTTATTTCGTGACATTTCTGACAGGTTTTAAGGTAATCTTTGCTTGAAATTAAAACGGCCAATAGGACAAGACCAATGGGCCTCATTGATGAATATTTTCTTAAGAAAAAGTTCTACAACTTTCAGAAACCTTAGGTCTGATTCACGAAGCGTTCTAAAGAAGACAAAATTCATGAATGTGACACTAAGAACACCACATTATATGTACATACTGTATGTATACATAACACCACACCCTCTAAACTTCCAAACAAGGGCATGACAAGAGCATGAGGCAGTACTCATTTACATTTACTCGAGTACATGAGTAACAGTTTGAAGTATTTAATATTTGTATGGTTCTATTTTTTTAAATCACGTTACTCTTATTGTAAATAGCCAACAATATTTTGGCTAAAGTCTCCTCCTCTGATCATGACATGTTTAAACCTGCCCAGGCTACTAATGAGCTGCAGCCCTCACCTATGAAAGTCTGATTTAGACCAACTATCTCTGCTCTATACCACCTCTGATCACTGTCATTCTCTATAAAAAAAAACATTTTTTAATTAAATTATTTTTAGAAAAATGTGTAAGACGTAGAATTTTTGGGTCCATTTTGACTGTGATAATTTTCTAAAACTGCAGATTTTCTGGGCTTTCTTCTGGTCCTCCTGATTGTTCTTTCAGCTAAGAACAAATTTAGTGAATGGCAAAAAATTCTTAGGCCTTAAGAACAAATTTGTGCACAAGTTTGTTTCATGAATGAGGCCCATTCTTACTAGCCTGGCTAGCACCAGACTAAATATCACACATGAGCAGTTCGAAATGATTCGAGCGCACAAGCAGCATGGGTATTCCCAGGCTACATTCTTAACCCATTGGCAAATAAATTGACTTAATAATAATAATAATAATAATAATAATAATGCATTGGTTTTATATAGCGCTTTTTTGGACACTCAAAGACGCTTTACATGGCATTATTCTTTCACTCCATACTTGATGGTGGTAAGCTACTATTGTAGCCACAGCTGCCCAGGGGTAGACTGACAGATGCGAGGCTGCCAATTTGCGCCATCGGCCCTTCTGACCACCACCACACATTCACCCTCTCACTACATTCATACAGGCTGTGGGTGAAGTGTCTTGCCCAAGGACACAACGACAGTCTGCAGCTGCAGGAGCCGGGATTCGAACCCCCGACCTCTCGATCATAAGACGACCCGCTCTACCATCTGCGCCACTGTCGCCCCCAATTTTTGAAATTTTACTATTTCCACAGTGTATATCCCATCCATACAATTGCAATAGACCATAATCATATCATTGAGACTGGACAGACTAAAAGTTCATTCAGTTCCTTCTGTCTCTGGTGCACTCTGGCCTTGGGTTTGGTCTCGGGAGTCAGGAGTCTCTGGCTATAACTCTACATCGATGAGACATAATAATTGCACTTTTGATGTCTCGCTCAGCTCTCAGTTCATCTGATGCTTCTCGGGTCAAAGGGATCTCTGCAGAGAGGGTTCAGAGCGAAAGGACTGTGAGATTAAACCCATAAAGACAACAATACAGGAGCCAGTCTCCAGACAACACTTCATATTTCTATAGGCCTCTGCACACAGCAAAGCTTTTATTTAACTGTCCGAAGTGGCTGAGGTTTGTGCACTGACACCCAGCTCACTCACACACAGTTTGAGGACTCACTTTGATGAACAACCGGAGCTGTCAGCAGAATGTATGTCCTCCAACAACTTGATATTATTATAATATCAAAGATGGCACAAAACAAGCTTTAAAAAAAAGACAGAAAAATACATTTTCTCCTTAAAATAAGTGTGGGGCGGAATATCACATTTTGTCTAAGTGAAGAATCTCAAAAGTAAGTTATGCTGTTTAAGTAGTTGGAATAATAAAAGCCTCAATAAGAAGCTCCTTATAAGCATATCAAAAAATCTAATACTTTATTTTTTAGGTAGGAGAATGTATTAAAAGTAGTAATTAGTTAGTTAATTAATTTCCGTTTACTTCAAAAATAATATTACAAAGATAGAATTAACAAGTTCTGTGTGATAACATTACTCCAAAAACTATAGTTACTTCAAAAAGTTACTCACATGTACTTGAGCTGTGTAGCTGAGTATTACTGTCATCTCTTGTCATGCCCATATATGAAAGTGTAAAGGATGTGGTTTGTATTTACATAGTCAATATAATGTAAATGTCATGACAGAGCATTGTTCTTAGTGTCGTGTTTGTGAATTTTAAGTCTTTTAAGTCTTTTTGAGTCTTTTAAGAAGAGATTTGGCTTCTTAAGAACGGTTTGTGAATGTTTCCATCCATCCTCTTTCGCTTAATTATCCGGGTCGTCTGGGCAGCAGTCCAAGCTCCCCGGATCACACTGCACCAGTCCCTTATGGCTCCTCCTGCAGGTGGTGGGTCCACAGGAGGACGGCCCCACGACGCTCCTTCACCTCTGGGCGACGTAACTGGCCTTGATGGTCTCTTCATAAGAGGCTTCTGAACTGCTCTTGGTCTGACCTTTCACCTAGGACCTGTTTGCGGAGCCCCTACCAGGAGCATAATGCCCCAGACAGCATAGCTCCTAGGTTCATTTGGGTCCTCAAACCCCTCCGCCACGTTCGAGGAGAGGCACTTAATAACCTTTTCTTAAGAAAGTTAATGAATGAGGCCCATTGTTTGATTTGTTTTTTCCAGTTATTAAAATATTGTGTTTGGTGGGTGGGTCCCTGTGTGTATGACCTGCTGACACCATATTAGATACAATGGCTGCTGAAGCTTGTATTAGATGAATGTAAATCGATGAATGTTTATGCACACATTATAGACCTCCCATCAGAGCCGTGAGACAAGTCAACCGGCATAATCAACTGGGTCATGAATATGGAACAATTTGACCTCTAACTATCCAGACAAAATATGAAAAGCATATTTGAAAAGCTTTGAACTGCAGTGCTTTATGAATTGTATAAATGTCACATAAAAGATTTATGGAGCTGATCTTATAATATTGTTAGCTGTCACAAAGACTGAAAAGATTCAATAACTGTCGGTGCAGCTTTATCAAAGCCTGGGAGATAGTTTATATTAAATTTTCATTGTCTCTCTTTTCTTCTCCGTTATATTCTGTCTCTATATCAGTCCTCGCGGTCATGTAGGATTAATGTTTAAAACAATGATGTCCAAAGCTTCTCTGCTGTCTTTGGATACATTTGGTCTCTGACTTGCTCTTTTATGCTTTGTTGATTATGATTGAATACTGTACTTTGATTGTTTTACCTCGGAAATACAATGACTCCATTATTGTCAAAGTTTATGCAAAGGTATTCTTTACATCTTATCCTTATATCCTCTAGTAAATCCATCCATCTTCTTCCGCTTATCCGTTGCTGGGTCGCGGGTGCAGCAGACCGAGTTCCTTCACCTCTGGGCGACGTAACCGGCGTTGATGGTCTCTCATCATAAGGAGCTTCTGAAGTGCTCTTGGTTTGACCAGTCACCTTGGACCTGTTTGCCATGGGAGACTCTACAGGAGCATAATGCCTCAGACAACAGAGCGCCAAGGTTCATTTGGGTGCTCAAACCCCTCCACCACGATAAGGTGACAGTTCGAGGAGGGGCTGTATTCGCTGTAGTCGCTTTACTAACTTTTCCATGAACTGGCAACCTTTAGATCCATGGATGAACCACTGATGAACCATGGTTTCATTCACAATGGTCCATTTTACACAAAATAGAGATTAAAAGCATCAAAAATCATTTTCTGCAAATACCAAATTACTTCCTGGAGAGCAGTGTTCCTGAGACACATTGAGTTGAGAAAAAACAGAATAACAATTTGTTTTGGCATTCACACAGCAAATTAAGTTTTGATTGGTTTGATGGTTAATTTTACTTTCAGAATACATTTCAGGATCTGGAGAATCAAAGCAAATTAGTGTGTGTGTGTGCTTTGTTTAACAACTTAACAAAACACACTTTCCTTCAGGGTAATGCCTACATTTTGAACTTCTCTTGTGTTTCCTCTAGAGGTATGCTGGGACAGACGGCTGCCTCCCCCACAGACACTGAACATATGGTGGTAAAAACATTCATGAGTGACTGAATGGGGTTTGGACGACTAAGCTGCGCACTGATCACTTTTGGAGAACAGCATGAAACTATTTATGATTCTTAAATTTTCAGCTCAGAAATGAAATACAGTAATGGCTGGTTTCTGCCAAGCATCTATAAAGTCAGCATTATTTCTTGTGGCTGGCGGGGTGTATCCTGCCTGATAGTTTTTCCTATAGTTTTGGGTATAGCCTTCAATAATTTTTATTGCAGGATTCAACATTAGATGAATTAATAAATATATTTCCATTTTAGAAGTAGAAATTTCAATTACGTTATAGGCCCAAATGTTCAAGGCAGCAAATCCTTTCCACAGCAACCAATTTCCACACATTTTACACAAGTTGTCAAAGACTCTTCCTCATTCAATCAACTTTCTGTCATTTAGTACCCCTCATTTACAGCTCCAGGAGGTCTTTGACAGAGGACTGTTTCTCTTGGAAACCCAGTGTAATGAAACCAACTAGAAGGTCCCGAGTTTGATCCCTGTGTCTGCGTAGGTTTCCTCGGGGTGCTCCACTAAAAACATGTACAATAGATCAGGATGAATGAGAGTGAGTTTGTGAGTTCGAGTGTGGGACACCGGATGGAAGTTAGTCCAAGACTACAATCCGGAGTGGCGTGTTTACATGCATTCTCATGTGCATGCAGTGTCCCAACAAACAAACAAAACAAACAAAGTTTAGGACATTTCTATCCTAGTCCAAAGATCGTCATCAGATCGTTATTAAGCTGATGACGATCTTTGGACTAGGATCGAAACGTCCTACACTTCAACTACAGAGTACAGATGAAGACTGAAGAATCTTTGCCTACGATGGATTCCTGTACGACTGAGAACCTACACAGAAAAAAACAAACAAACTTTCTTTTTTATAAATGTCATGAATACATGAATGAATACAGAGAAGCGCCTCTCCCACGCCTCTACACGTGATGTGGTCGTGACACACTTTAAACTCTTATTAGGAACATTTGTAAACACAGTGTTAGTTTTTTTATATGACAAACACAAAATCATAGACTGCTTTCAATAACTGTATCCGCCATAACAAACCCCACAAAGCCAACTCATTAGCAGAAGATGAGTTGCTGAAGTCAGTCTGGTCCTTCTGCAGTTCTCTCACATACACATTACTGTGAGTGTTGAATCTGACTGACCCGAGGTCAACTGAAGAAAGGGTATCTGTCTCTGTCTGAATACCAGTCTACTTCAGCAAGCACTCACATTATTACTATTCTTCTTCTTGCATTTATGAAATATGAGAGAAATGTATTGATTTGCTATACTGTGAAATTGTATCTCCCAAAACAAAGAAAGATTAAGGTTGACAGCATGCTTAGTCAATTCCTGAGTGTACAGTGACATACTGACTTTATTCAAAAATATCATTTGCATTACAAATGTGAATCCAGGTAAGATTTGAATATTCCAAGGTCACGGTTTTGCATAGTGATTGCTTCATAGAACAAAACAACAACAGCAGCATATATCCTTTTAGATCCTCCTCTCTGCTCTTTCTGTGCACTCAGCAGTGATCCCTCCCTCAGACCACACATTAGCATTTAGATTTGTCTGATTCCAGGTTGCATGGGTTGACATTTTTTCTTTTAACATTTTGCCTTTAGAAATAAATCCTAGTGTCCCCAACTTCTATGCTATTGGAGCCCAGGTGTGTCAGGCTATGAGTTCTCTCATACAAAATTAACACAATACAGTCGTGAAGAGATGGAGACAGAACTATCTGTGAAGCAAAACAGTGGCCTTGAATAGATACTATAATACTGCAGAAAAATAACTAAAATCTTCAAGGATACAGTAGGACCTACTGTATCCTTGAATGTACATGAATGTATCATGGTATTGTCTACATCTGATTTCTGTGCTGTTTTCTTTTGTACTAATTGTAACTCACCCTATTGCTAACAGGCCGTACAGTGTGTGCATGCTCTCCTCTGTATTCCTCCAGGCTGCACACGATTAAAAGAGTGGAATCAGAGAAAATAAGCCTTGTATCAGCAGGACCTGACAGCAGCGCAGCCCCTGGTGGAGTAAGGCCCATAGACTCGACATGAAGCATCTGTTCCCAACGCACTCGGAGCACTCTTATTATACAAGTCCTTCAGGAAAGATGCGGCAGTGTGTTTTGACAAATCATCCAATCAAGGTCAACACTAATGCACTGTTATACACTTTTTAAACTCATACAAACCGTTTTTGGAGCTTGGCATAATTCATTATATATGAATTAAGCCTTGGTATAAGTCATCTGACGTCACTAGTGAGGACAACAGAGGTTCAATATAGTTCTGTGGAAGTGGTAGCAGTATAGGTAGCCAATTTGTTGAAGAATTAGTGGCGTTACAATGCTGTAGAGTGCTAAATAAAGAAATGTAAGTAGTAAGAGTCCAAAGTAGTGCAGCTTTAATCACTAGTAATTTTCCCTTTCTCTTGAGTGACATTATTTCGGTATTAAAAAACAAACAAACATATTATTCTTCTGCTCTGCCACTGCCCTGAAATGCTTTTACTAGGCTGGACCACAAGATGGCAGTATATCACAGTTTTATAGTTAAACATCGAGGAGGCAGAAAGAAAGTCGCCTGAGGAACTGTGCAGATCAAAAGCCCCCTTTGAAGCATCGTCTGGAGTTGTATCACTGACGTTATGGGGAGCAACATGACGCAGTCGGCGTTAGCGCCTTCTCACAGGCGCAGAGATGATGTGTGGAGAGTGGTGCAGGTGCCGGTGTCGCTCTCCTTTCATTCATGTTGATGCTGAATGTTCAAAGTGTGAGATTTTCACTCCACAGATGTTGTTTTGTCGCACGTAGTTGCTGTGTGCCATCTTCCAAGCCTCTCTCTGGCATGAAAACAATATCATAAACAAGGCTCTTCCTCTCCCAGCCTCGTGCATATAAGCTGTCCGTATCTAACATAAGCAAGACGTTGAAATGCATTGTTTTTAGTCAAGCATCCTCGTGTAGAATAATCCTGACAAGTGATTGAGGCCCTATTCAGAATCCTTCTTATCCTTTGATAAGCTGCATTGATGAATAAGTAATGTGGCAATCTTTTAGTGCGTCTTCGAACAGCGCTGCTAAGTTTTAACCCGTAGAAAGCTGGATGAAATAGTGGGTTTGTGGCCTACAAGACAGGGAGCTCTTTCTCTAATGGCACATGGTTATAATAATAATATTAATAATATTAATACATAATAATACAACAACAGCCACATTTATTGTTTAGACCAATTTAGCAAAAAGATGAAAAACTTATATAACAGTATTATTGAATTCCCTGTCATTACAACATTACAATTGATGCTGTTTTGTAATAAAACATAAGAAAAAAAAGCAAGTTCAGTTTAGTTATAAGTTTTAGAAATACTACACAAAAGTATTTTAAAGCAAATACTATTATTCATTCATTGCAATTCACAGTAGACAAGGGTTCTGTAATCTGTAAAACATTTGCCCATCATCTTCCTTTAATAAAATAAATGCTATATAGTTACTTATGGTGAAAAGTTTGACATGAACAGTCTATAAGTGTTCTTGTCATCTCTGCCACCGCCTCCGCCTAAGCTCCCACAGCTCCCCACTGGGCTTTTCTTTAATCACAGAGCAGTATCACGGAGACAGTGGAACAAAGGTCTCTCTCACATGCACAGAAATACATAAAGATGGTGAATGCATAGAGTAGACACAGCACTTTTGTTCAATGGCCTGGGACTCCCCCAGGGGCCACAGTGACACCAGAGACATCTGCACCTCCAGCCCATGTTCAGGTGCACACACAGACACCATTCTTCTCCATGGCCTCATTTGTTATATTTAATAGTGCTCTATGTGTTTCAAATGGCTACAGTTTGGCTGAGACAACTAAATTATAAGCATGAACAAAGGCACAGAGCACCATGTGCTTCAGACGGGCCCAACTGAGAATACAACTCAACACACAGACACACATGCTTAATGCAGAGTGTTTTTGGAGTCTAGTCATAAACATTGTACATTTAGCATAGATTAAATACTTTCTGTTGTGTGAATTCAGATTTACAGCACCAGCTGTCCTGCTGAGCAGTTATGTATCTGTCACTGTGTAGATTTTGATGTGACTATTCACAGAACATATTTGAGTCTCATAATATGGATAATCAGAAAAGCAGGTGGCCAAGAAACAAACACAAATTAAGTGGATACTTATCCAGTGACTAAGCTGTGAGTGTCATCAGCCTAGATCCAAACAATGGCGTCCATAAACCACCCTCTACTTTAGAATGGAGTATTTTAGGGCAAATTCTGCAAAAATAACTTTGGTGAAGTCATTAGCCTACTTACTGTAAACAGCTATTTTTGTCTGAAGTAAAAATGAACTAAAACATCATGTTTGATCCTATATGTTGTGACATATAGCCTCCCATATATTTTTGGGAGACGCCACTGTGCACATTACATTTCAAAGAATGCAGATTGCATACTAATCTTTTTAAAATATTAATGCAGAGCCCAGCGATAACCCTTCCACCCTCCCTCCTCCTCTGTATCACTGTTCCCCTCTCTCTCTCTCCCTCCTCTCTCTCTCTCCCTCTCTCTGCTCTGCCTCCGAGTGTCCTGGGGTGGTGTGCGTCGCTTCTCATCACTTTACGTAGCGGCTGTTGCTGCACCTGCGGGCGCGCGGAGTGAGGACGCACCAGCAAAGAGGGAAAAAAGAAAAGCGGGGGACAGTAAAGGAAAAGCAGTTCAAGTATTGGACCGAGAAGCGAGGCTGGTGAAGCGCAGCGCACCATGGCCTCAAAGGATACTACAGCGGCCACAGCGGGGTTCTCCAGCGTCAGCCGCGAGATCACAGGTAAACTTCAGCTCGAGTTTGGCGGAAGTGTGCGTAAAGCCCGCGAGTTAACGTTTCATGCAGACCAGTCAAGCACTTTGATGCACGTGGTTATTCCTGCTTGTCTGTTTTTTTTTTAATTATTTTCATTTCAAAATAAACGAAACACTGATACACATAAAATGGATGGAGCCTGAAAAGCGATGATTGCATCCATTGATCTCGCAGTGTGTCGACTTTCGAATTGATCTGAAAATGTATAGACTGGAGTCCTGTGAGCTGTCAAAGTTATTTGAAGTACACATGAGGCTTTGCAATGTAGCCCGGTCATTATCATATCTCTTTGTGTGATTGCGGAGGAGATGCGTGGGTTTCGCTTTTTGCACCATGGATCCAGTTTTGGAAAGCCAAGTTGGTGTTGCAGAAGTGTACGTGCATGGCTCCTAATGATCTCGAAGCGGTTAAATCCCTGTTTACAGCAGCTCATCCTGGCCAGGTCGCCGTCTGTCTGGCCTTGCGATAACAGCCAAAAGCATTATGCCATTAACACACCTGCCACTCTCACAGCAATGGAGATCAAGCAGCAGGGGGAGGGGGTGGTGGGTATTTTGGGAAGAGTAAAGTGAGAAGATCCATCAAACTGTCAAAAAAGGCAATGCGGGATTTGAGATCGAATAGGTCTGGAAATAAGCAATTTGAAGCCGTGGTTGACCCCTTGTGCTACTGGTAACCCCTTTGAGAGCAGATGCCAAGGTCAAGTTCTTACCCAGCTTAACGTCAAAAGCTTTCTGTTTGCTCAGATCCTTTTCAGAGGTGTGTAATTTCTCCTCCTCTGGCCTCTACTGTTCATCGCTGGACCATGTTTGTGAGAGGGAGAGCCAACTTTACTTGGTCCATACCGTGTGAAAAGCATTGTGCAAGGATTTTATGGTGACAAGACACAATGGGGCGTATGTGACACAGCATGATGCACCGAGCGTCTCCATCTGCTGGATTCCAAGAGTGCATATTCAGAACAAGTGGCGCCTTACTGTCAAAAACAGCTTGGAACATATTTTTGGCTGTTGTCAATATCAAATCAGGTGGTCAATAATGTTATGAGTAAAGACATCTGCCTAATGTACAGGACAGCATGCAACAAGCTATGATCAACTGAACTATTCTTTTACTATTCCTAATCATGCTCATCCAGGCAGAGAACACCACATGACACAAGAGCTGGTGTTATCTAGAAAGCTATCTCAATTTAACATTTGCATGCCTCACTGAAAACATTTTTAGACAATTTCCTGGCTTCTTAACTCGAGTGTGACGAAAGATCTTCTTGTGATTCCCCCACTAACAGGTCCCATGAGGAGGCGATTCTCACTTCACCTGCCTGTGAGCATAATGTTTTGCCTGACAATATTGACATTGTATTCGGAGGCTGGAATGCGCCGTGCTCTTTAATTGGTTAAGACCCCCTGCTCGCTTCACTGGTTCATTAGTTCAAGTGGGGCCCCCGAAGATTGCCGGGCCGGATCCTGTGGCTGGTCCCGTTGAAATGAGAGGAGCTGCATCTCCGCCTCCTTCTCAGTCTAAAAATAGCACAGTTATGAGTCCTTTTCAGCTGGAGGTTGTCCAGATTGAGTGTGTGTTGTATGTGCACACTTGTTCTTTTTGTTTGGGCTTGTTATTCCTGTGACTGCTCACTTGTGTGATATTGTCCTTTGTTAACAGTTAATATACGCTTCGACGAAACTAGTAATGCTAATGCAATTTGATTGTTGGAAAATTATCTCAAAATTTGAAATGCAAATGACTGCAGGGTACCTTATGCACCCTGCTCCTAAAAGTTGTATTGTACTTTATGCTTTATGTTTGATATATCATAATATTTAGCTATTTTTGGAGCAGTAGCCTGGATTTCACCCCACACTATTGGGTTTTTAATATGTATTAGCAAATACTAATAAATCAAGAAACAAACAAATGTAATTTCTCCTTTAACATGTTTATTTACAGCATGTCTTTTGTCCCATAGTTGGACAATTGGAAGAGTTGGTTGCAGCAGGAAGGGATTAATGTAAATTTTTTGCCAAATCAAAATGCAAAGCACTGCACACAAGAAGGCAGATGATTTGCTGTGGTGACCCGAAAAGGAGAAGTCGAAAGGAAAGACGTTCCAACTGAACACCCTTTTGCTGTATACACTATTCTTCATATGGTCTCCTTCACTTTATTATGCCTTTGCTTTGCCAAAC
This sequence comes from Lesueurigobius sanzi, assembly GCA_900303255.1. Classification (NCBI taxonomy): domain Eukaryota; kingdom Metazoa; phylum Chordata; class Actinopteri; order Gobiiformes; family Gobiidae; genus Lesueurigobius; species Lesueurigobius sanzi. The sequence goes on from OMNZ01085939.1 coordinate 37,359, forward strand.
GTGGCCAATGATAAAATTTATGGATTCCTCCCCTGTAAAAGCTTTTTACAGGGCGTCTAAGTGCATCTCAGGGCAGAGCTTTCATTCAGTTATGTGTTTTCATTATATAATTAGTTTTTCTGCTTTATCTTGATTTTTTTCTTCTGTACTCCTCCCAGAGAGCATCAGGAAGGTGCTGGACAAGCAGCCCATTAAATTTGTGCGAGCCATCAAGCAGGACACAAGGAGCGGCAAGTCGGAGGACAGGATCCTGGTGAGATACACAATACACTCATAGTTTATTTAGTTATGAAAAGGAGTTGGTAACATATGATGATTCGTATTTCTCAATTCATTTGTGGTTGAATGTATAATGTAAGCTTAAACAAGCACAAAAGGTTAAATTCTATAGGCGCAAGTCATCCACACTGTACCTGACTGGCTTTCCCTTTGGCAATGAAGCAGAGGACAAATTTACAGGGACAATAAAGTGTAATATTCCTTACCTTACCTCAGGAGTTTTCATGCGGACAAGTGCATTATACCATTAGAAGTACTTTAGCAGAAGTAGGGCTGCATGACATTGGAAAATTGCCTATGTGATAGCTTTTGGTCAAGTATTCCAATTGTGATTAGATGAGTGATTTTTTTCTTTTTTAAGGTGCAGTTTACTGTACACATTTTAAGTTTGTTTATGTATTGGTGATGGGGAAAATACAGCCCTAATTGAAGGTGAAATAAGAAGTCCCAGATCTCTTGGACAGACGTGGTTGAAAATCTGGCTTAAGACAGATGCAGCCCAGATCAGAGTGGAGTGGACAATGTGCCATGGCCTACTGCGTCCATCGGAGACTTTATTGGAAGTGGCAGGATGGCCCTAATGCCACGGGCCAGACTTTCGACTGTGTTGGTGTGTGCGTGGCGTGCATGTGAGAGCCGCTATGATGCAAGAGCGAGGGCATTTCTTTTTTATTGCATCTATTCCCTTTGAAGAGACCTGCCTTTAGTGGGGCACCAGAGGGTGAGTGGGCAGCCTTGTGATGTGTTCAAGGAGCTTACGTGCGCACGGGGACGCTGCTGTTAGGGAGAAATTGTCAATTAGTCAGCTCTATTACCAGTCGATCGGTTTCCAAATGCGACAGCCAGCTCATTTCCTCCTCTGAAGTATCCGAGAAGTACTAGATAAGCGAATCGGAGCTATTAATCAGTCATTTGTCTCTCTATCTCTATTCTCCATCCTGCCATCTCCTCCCATTGACAAGAGTGCACAGAGATTTTAGGCAGATGTGGACATGACTAAGAGAGGCTCTAAAATGATTCTCTTTTTCGTGTAGTGGAAATTACAGGAAAGTTCCAGATTTGGCTTTGGACATGTTTAGATGTGGACTCTGATGTCAATGTGAGAGAAGATCTTAGTCTCTGGAAATCACTCCCACAACCCATCAGGAACTCTCTGAACTTTAAATCACTCCTCAAAACCCACCTGTTCAAACTAGCTTTTCCCTGAATGTTGTTCTAGTTTTTGTGGCCCTTCCTATGTTAAGCGTGACTTGACTGTCCAAAAAAGTGTTGTACAAGTTTGATTTATTAGTATTATTTGTGCCTATACATGTGGAAGCTATTTGAGGTTTGACAGAATTCTGGTGAAAATGAAAATCACATTCATCTTAATTCTATTTAACATGTGACATCCAGTACTTAGTTATTATTTTTTTCTGCAAATGAATCATTTCCATATCATTTTGAACGAGCATACCACAGTAGTTCTGCCATCCCCTTGTTTTTGAATCCCTTTGTTCCTCCTCCTTTGTCTAACTCAGTTTTTCTCTCCATTGTCACGTCCTTGTCACTTTTCACCCCAATGACCTGCGCCGCAAACCAAACATGTGATAAAGTATTGGGCTCCGATTTTAATCATAGGCAATTCATTTAAGTCCAGGCTGTATTTTAGATTTTTAGATTTTCTATTGTTCATTGTTTCAAATAACTCTGAGGAAATGTGTGCTGTCAAGGTCTTCATGCTCAAAGACGAAAAAGTCTTTTCACTTAAAACTCGTTTGATGTTTGATATGGAAGAGATGAGAGCATTTTCTTAGTAGCTTCTGACAATACTTCAGAGCTGCTTGGAATGCTAAATAACACTGCATCAGGTTTGGATAACACTTCTCTGGACATTCAGACACTACAATGTAACCACAGCTGTCCCCAACAACCACCAACACTCGCTCTCTCACCACATTCATACATTTTATTTTTAATTGCTATTTTATTTGCTTTTTTTAAACTCATGCATGCCTTATAGTTTTATCATTTTTATATCTTTGTTTCCCCATAGTTTATTATTTATGTTTATGTTTCATGTTGCATGAGTACACTGAAGAAAATTCCTAGTCTCTGAAACCTTCATTGACAATGGCAATAAATTCAATTCCGATTCTGATTCTGAAGTGTCTTGCTCAAGTACACAACAACAGTCAAACACAGCACCTGCAGGGGCCGGCATTCAAACTGCCAACCTTCCAGTTATAACAAGCCCTGCTCTGTCGTCTGATCTACTATTGCCCCTTGAAAAGTTGATGAATTTTTAGTGTTGCATATCCTTTGCTTTGTAGGATCCATGGATTGTTATGCAAAAAGTTTTTATTACAAGCAAAACTGTTAATACTGTAGTATAAAAGCCCAGGGAAAGTAAAGCACATTGTCAATCTAGGAAGGTTCAATCTGCTCGTGAAAGGGAGGGACAGTTACTGCAATACTTCAAGATAATTGAGTAAAACGCCTGTTAGTACCCGCCTACCGTACTTTTGCTGAATCCAATCGAGAGAAAACCACAAACATCTCTTTGCTTCCTTTTCAAAGCAGAAATAGTCGGCATTTCAGCTAAAACAGAGTCAATTACGGCATCAAAAAGTTCGACGTAGCCATGTTTGCTATTCTTCTGCATTTCGGTGTGACGTCATACCAACATGTCCCGCCTTGAACCCTAATGCAGGCACGTCATTGGTCCCGCAAATAGCCGAGTCGAGCCAAGCGTAAGTGATTGGAGTCTTTCGAGATGTATTTCCCCCGAGTTTGTGAAATCACAAATGTCGCGGCGCAAGGTAACATGTGTTCTACAGTAGCTTTAAACAATAATTCCACTATGGAAATCCGACCCCATGAAAGTCATGTCTGGGGCCATACTTTTGTAAACCCTCTGTCGCATCATGTAAGACTGGTATCTGAGTATTTTAGATATGCTTTTCATGGAATCATTTTTTCCTATCCTTCCTTTTCAGATTATGAAAAGCAAGGTGGAAGTATTTTGTTGATAATTGCAGTCATGACGGCACATTAAGATAACTGCGGTATTATAGCATTCATATTTGAGAGAAGACTAAAATATGGGCTTTTAAAGTACAGGAATTACATGCATTTCAGAACCTAGGTGAACAGGTTTTTACATAAGAATCCTTGGAGACATTTTTCGTTGTTGTTTGCTAATACTGCTTGTAATTTTGATTTCATAGCAATTTAACTATTGGCCATCACTCAAACAACTGAGCTACAAGACAGTTCTTTTACTAGACCTTTCTGTTTAAGTTGGACTCTCTTTATGTACTCCTTCCACCTCTGCTTTATCTCACCCGTTGTTTTTCCCCTGGAGAGGCTGATATCCAGCTGTCTGTGTGTATGACTGTACCAGTCATCACGCTGCGCCACATGCACAGGGCACAATCCCCCCATCTCCTCTCAGACAGACACAGAAGACTCGGCATGACATCCCAAACACCACCGGGGGCAGGGTGGATACCCTCTACACACTTTGATATGTGGTAGGCATGTATAAGGCAACATAGTACAGTTTGACATGTTGGGAAAACTACAGTATCTCACGGCGCACATGGCTGAAACCGGCCCCAGCAGCCATTATTAGATCACCCCATTTGAAGATTAGACGCAACTCGGAAAACAAAGCCGTCTTCAAAGGCGGAGGGGAGTGAGAGTGGGTGGGTAGGGTGCACTTGGAGAGGGAGGGCACCCCACTAGAGGAAAGACACAACAAGGAGAAGCATGGGGTGGGGGGAGGAGAGCTGTTGTGATGCCCCAGTTGCTGTTTGGCTCTTGTCTTGCGCCACTTACTTAACCTGATCCGTGGCTGCGTTTTCCCCTCTGTTGACTTTGCACTTGCCTCACTCCTATAACTAATAATGGGTCTATTAGAGTCACAGGCTGCCACTGACTGACAGTGCTGAGTGCGCTTGGCCACTTGATTTTCCCCGGTCATGTGATGGTGCGGCTCGTGGCACTCTCAAAGCGTGTGGGATTTGCCATTATAACTGGGCACTGGTTTTGATTCTGGGCATGCTCGGTGCAAGTGTGCAAGTATGAATATGGATTATCTATAATTAACATCTTTATGATATATGGCCAAGTAGCTGGTCGCCTCAGCTCTGCCACTAAATCCAGTGTCCAGAACCCCACGGGAGGGATGTTGTGGTGCATTGTTTTATCTCACCTTTAGTGACTTATGTTCAGAATGGTGATTTTGCTCCCTGAAAAATAATTTTTAATATGGTTTTACATTTCTTCTTTTTATGTAAGTAGCCCTGAACAGTCCCTCTGAATGGCTGAATTAACATTCTTGCAGGCGCTTTACTTCCTCTTGGGTTTTATAGAAATTGTCCATATACCATTATGCTTTTGTAAATCTGATCTTTGTGTTAAGTCCTTCAGCGTTGCAGTATTATTAACTAATATATCTTCACAGTCTAAACAGGGCCAGAAAAGGAGAAAACAACATCCTGGGCTCTCACCAATTTAAACCAAGCCGGATTGTCATCACATAAGGAAGTCTAAACATGATTCTGCTGGTGACTCGGCCCACTCCAAAATGTACTTTTAGGATCCATTTCTGTCTTTAATATTAAAATTACTTGAAATGTTTACATCATTGTGTTCAACTTACTTAAAAAAAACAAAATAGTACATTGGTATTGCATCGTCTATTTGAGGCAATTGCAAAATCAACGTTTTTGAGATTGCAACCATTTAATAGTATTTCTGCATCAAAAACTGGAGTAGTATTTCACCTCATTCACACTGTTTAGAGTGATTCTGTTTACTGTGCTCCAATTTTGTCTTGCTGCATTGTATTGGTCCATTTTCTTTGATGAAACACAAAACTGCCCTCTACGTGTTTAAAGCTCATAATCCGACATCCGATCGGTTTGTAGCAGTTCTGCCGAAGGTCTTTTATAAAACTCTAGATCGGACATGATGCTCGTTGACGTGGCAAATGTGGCGGCCATCTTATGATTGTCCGCTGAGGCTAATGCTAATAGCAAGTCATGTAAAAAGGGGAACACAGTTTTTATTGATAAAACTGTATAATTTGAAACACAGTTATTCATTTGGATTTGTTGTATTGCTGGTAAGTCTGGGTATCTCAGTCAAGACATACTGTATTTACTCTGAAATAAGGAGTTTTGTAGCTCTTTAAAGGACTGTTGTTTCTTTGTCTTAGCACTATTTAGCACCATTCATTCTACTGTATCACTGTCACTAACTAAATAGTGGTCAAATGTATATTTTCTTCTTTCCGCACTGTGCTCATACAAACCAAATTATTATTGAGGACGCGAGAATAGGGAGGTATTGCTGTACCTTTTAGCATATAGCACCAGCTACTTCAAAGAATTATAACATGAAAGTTCTGCGATCAAAGTGTGTTCATCATGACACCATGACGTTGCTACCTACGGTACGTGGTTTGCTGAAACTGGATGTTTGTTCTCTGCCATTCATACTTCTATTTTATTTATTTAGTTATTGAATATGGACATAACAATAACATTGGACGAGTGACTGTGGACTCGTTTTCAACGCTAGTCCACAGTTTCTGTCTGCAGAGAAAGCTCGAGGGGACATCCTGACCTGCCCCGGCCCCTATGCCACTGTCTATTCTCACATTATTTGAAATCTAAAAACATAACAATAACAACCAAAGTTATGTTTTTGAGCATGATCTGACCGCTGCAGCCAGTTCCATTCATATCATGTGGCCCCCCTCTCGCGGTTGCCCTGTTAATTTTATTGCCAGTTGCACCGTTATGCATCATGAATACTGTACACACATATTCCTATCATTTACAGAGGAGCACAAAGGGAAGCGATATAATTCTCAAGAAATGAATATGGAGTAGCTCAGATGACAGCGGTGCCTTGGACATTAAAAGTGAAGTACAAAGCTCCTGCAGACGACTGGAGGCAGCGTCTTACAGTATCATACACCCACACTCTTCATCACTCTCTTGTGTAATGGTGAGCACTGCCGCTGCATCTGCCATGGCTTCTTCTCATGTCTCTCTTTGTCTCTCTCTCTGCTTCTTTCAGCGTGCAGTCATGTGATTGCGATTCTCCATTTGAGTGAGGATAGAGGCTTTAATTAGGAGTGCTCTTTCTTTGATTATCTTGGTTTGCCCATAGCAGACTGTGTAAAGTGTGGCAACTGACCTTCTCCCTGCCCCACGAGATACACCGGTGAATGCGGTGCCTTTCAGTTCTGCCAATACGCCCTCGTGCCTTGTGGTCTACCTCTCTTTATTCATTTGCTATCCTTTGTCAGATCTCATGGCGCACACCTTTTTCCTTTTTGCGTGTCATTTTCCTCTTCATCACACATTCACCCACATTTGTTTTGATCATTTATTTACGCATTTCGAGCTCCCAGCCCATTTGCGCGCTCCCTGCCACTTTGCAGCCTCTTCTTGCTGTCACATGCCTTTCACGACCCTGAGACCTGGCTCTCTCTCTCCCCCTATTATCTCCTGTGTTTCACTCGCCTCTTACGTGGTCACTTTAGAACTTAATTTCGAAATCTTTTGGATTTAGTGGCTTTGGACTCTTTTATAACAGAATTTTATAACAAGATGTGTTTTTAAGTTTGGCATTTCTACCCCTCATTTGGCCGCATCTTTTTGGCTCTGATGTGTGCACTCTCTCTCTTTTACCATCCATTTTTGGGCCACTTCTAAAGCAGGTCCTTGGGGCATGTGCGCTCCAGCCTCTCTCACGTTATGCTTTAGCCAGGGACGGGCTATTTGGATGCTTTCTGAAAGCCAGACTAAGAAGCTGTTGTAAATGATATGTGTGTGGGCAGGAACAGAAAGTTCTCAATGTTTTTAATTTTCCTGTTTGTTTTTTGAGTTTGTAAATACCAAAGCGAGAGGTTTAACCACTGGAGCCCTGCACTAGCAGCACTCATTATGTGGACTGGATAGGGGACAAGTTCGGGGAAAATAAGAATCTTTATGTCAATATCCAAGCTGGTTTTAGTCATAGTATTTATAGTATTTATCAATCCAACGTGTGGGACTTATTCTACTTTTGACTTGATAATTGTCTTGGGAATCATGTTAAAAATGTTAACAGCTTTTTTTTTTAACATTATGTAACTTGCACAGACGTTGGGGACTACGGATGGAAAGTAGCATTGTGCTAAATCTGGTGCAGCCATCTTTTTAATGTAACTGCACATTGTCCTTTAAATAAACTAAACTTCAAACTTCAAACAGACCGTGAAAGAGATGGACGTAGCCCATGTGATTTTCCTCATTGTTTCCAGCGCAGGCTAATCAAGGAAAATCATGCTAGCATATGCGGCACCGCCATGAAAACAATTCCATGTTAAGGTATGTGCGAGTTAGCTTCTTTTTTAATGTTGAAAATATTAAAAGACAAAGAACAGGATGGTCCAGTGCGTGGTAAGACAAGCACTTGAAAACCATATTAACAACACTATTTCCAATAATGAGTTAAAGAGGGATCAAAACATTTACATGTAAGTCAATGGGCACTTCCGGCTTCCGCAGACAATCCCTGTATGCTAGCACGCTTTGGCTAGACCTAGCCAACTAGCTCTCCATCAATATTATACGCTCTATGGTAGGGCTGGGCGATTATGAAAAAAATGCATCTCGATTATTTTCCCCATATTGAACGATTTCGATTTTAGATTTGATTTTTGTCTAAATAAGTAAAAATACATAAATAAATAAATATGGCCATATTTATAGTAGCGGTGATAATACAGATTGTGGGGCAAGGCCTGATCCTGCTACATCACTGCTAAACTGCGTGCTAACTGCTAACTTTCCACTACAGAAGCAGAAATGGGCACTTCCCCTCCCACACAGTAGCT